>JAODAL010058510.1:0-22044 GCA_025379985.1 Phyllomedusa bahiana
TAGTCAATGTCCTTGAAACTAAAATGGTATTAAAAAGACCCTTTTTCCGGCCCTTTTTTAATCGGGGGTAGGCGTTTAATGGTCTACGCGGAAAAGGACAGAATATCAAGCCATTCAAAAAAAGGTGGTTAAAAGACCCCTTTTTCCGCATTTTTTTAATCTAGGAGTCTGCAGGTTTGGGGGGTCTCTGGGCCCGGGACAGGTATAGTCAATGTCCGTTCAACTAAAATGGGGGTTCAAAGCTCCTTTTCCCGTCATTTTTTTAATTGGGGGTCGACGGGTTTTAAGGGTCATTCTGCGTACGGACAATTTATCAATGCCCTTTTCAACTAAAATGGGTTGAAAGACTTTTTTTTCCGGGTTTTTTAAAAACGGGGGCATGCGGGTTTTGGGGGGCTATGCGCGTTCGGGGACGGGATTTCAAGTCCATTTTAAATTAAAAGATGGTTAAAATCAAACTACTTCGGGCACTTTTTAATTTGGGGTGATGCAGGTTTAAGGGTCGGCGTGGTACAAGAAAGGGATAGTGACTTTTTTCTGTATTTTAAAACCCAAAGTGTGTTGCCTAAGATGTACATGTACCCATTTGACTGTTGTGGATTTTAAATTTCCCAGCTTCTCCGGCCCTTTTGGGTGTAAAAATAAAGGTGTTTTTCCTCCCCCAAGATTTTTAGGGTCATTGGCGATAATCTTTATGACTATGGGAAAATCGTCTTGAAAATTCCCGATTGACTATCGATCCAATGCGATAGCAACGTAATCGTCACCCATATCAGAGAATAGGCATGGTTGGCCAGGTTTCCACCACCTGCCTTAGGCTCATTTTGCAGCAGCCATGACCCTCACCAAAACTTTGAAAAAGAGTCTGGATTCAAATTCCCGCCTCTTTCACATTTTTGATCCCCACCCGCTGATGCCAACATCGCAGCCATTTCTCCATCTGCTACCACCATTTTTTACGGGGACTGGAAATTGCACCCACCAAACTCTGTTATTGTGCCACTCTATGACCTCAGCTACTGTTTGCGCTACCACACTATACTCTTCATTATGTCATTGTCCCTACCAGTGGGGCCACCCCCCAGAATTTGTATTGAGCCCTCCTGCCCTCATGCTGCTGCTCCCCATCCCCCACACTGTGTCATTCTGCCACTCTGGGCCCTCCCATGTTGCTGCCACCCAAAATTTGTCTTCTCCACTCTTGACCTCAGTGCGCGTGCCGTCCCCTCACACTGCTTTATTCTCACTCTGTGGGGTCCCGATGTGGTGCCACCTCCAAAATTTGTCATTGTGCCATCTGTGGGTCATGTGTTTTGCCACCCCGAATTTGTTTGTGCCACTCTTTGGCCCAGTCATGTGCTGCCAACTGACCTCTGTCTCCTGGAACAGCCTGTGGTTTCCCGATCTGTTTCCAACCTCACCACTCTATGCGTTTCCACTTTGTTTGGTTTTTTCCCCCTTTTTTCATCTGTCAAAGGGAAAGAAAAGCATCAGGTTTATACCAAAAACAGGAGTTTTACGAACCAAAGACATGCAAAATTTCCATTACTGGGCATCTCTGTTTTGATAAAATTCTGTTTTTTTGGGGTTTAGCAATACTGATATTAATGCCCGATTGAAAGCGTACATTACAATGAAAAAAAAGGGCAAATGACGTGCGTCAACGCAAAATTACCACTGACACCCGCTCCACTCCTTCAGGGGGTTTCTACATGTATCAGCGTTAGAACAGATTCTGTCATAATTCATGGAATCATTTGATGTCGGTGTAAAAGGAGTGCGCTCTTTGACATTATAGTAGGATCTTGGCCCTCAGCTCAGATCTTTCAAGCAGGTGCAGACGATACCTTGTCAGGCTGCGTTCCCGCAACACATATAAGGACAGAATTGCCCCTGTAACTGCCCGGACAAGTGAAGAGTGAAGCGATTCTAAGAGCGACGGCTGTCATGTGCGTGTCATACTAAAACACAGCATACTAAAACCAAACCATGATCCCTATGCATATTTCACCATGGCACAATGTTCTACAAAAACCTACATGCTGTCTGCAGCCAGGAAATAGCTGTTTTGTAACGCGATTCGCCGTGAATAAATTCGGGTCAAAACTATTTTTGAGAAATTCGGCCATCTCTACTGTGAACAATAAAGTCACGACAAAGAGTGTTATTAGCTTTGGAATTTTAGGTTGGCAGTTATATGTTTTGAGTGAAGCTACTACTATATTTGTTCATAATTTCTTGTCAGTGAATTGTATATTATTATTGGTTTGGTGAAACTTATCACCAGAGTTTTCTAACCGGGGCACCTAGTATTGATAAATGGAGTTTAGATGCTCAAAGTATATTTTTTGAACAGGAATTGTATGTCTCTGTTGGGAGTGTGGTAACATTGAAATCAGTGGTTAATGATTTGTTTTCTCTTTATCATGATAATCTTATATCTTGGTGGAAATATAGGTCACTTGAGAATTACATAAAAAACAGAATTGTCCCACATGGCCCAAGAATCAATCTAATACCAGCAAGTAGATTGAAATTGATTGAATTACAAGGTAAATGGGAAGAGGAGACAATCAATAGCTCCTCCAGGTTTATGAAACTTTTGCTAGAAGAGCAGCAAAAAATCTTTGAAGTTTTCTCTGTCAGACAAAAGTGGCTAACGGAAAAGGCCTTGAATAGTAGAAAACATAAACAATTTGTTAGGGATTTAATAGAATTAAAAGAGAGAAGAGCCTTTAACTTTGCCCAAGAAAAAAAAGAGGATTTTATTTACTGACATATTCTACTCTGAACCTACATATCAGACTCTGAACATAAATTGTATATTATTATTATTATTATTATTATTATTATTATTATTATTATTATTATTATTATTATTATTATCATATTATTATTACTTATTATATTATCTTTTTGTTCATAAACTTTTGGAAGAAATTTTTCAAGAATGCAGATCTTGATCAGTGTACTGCTCTGGGTGTGGAGGAGGCTGATTTGGCAGGCATTAGGACTCCAAGAGTGAGAATGAAATTGGAGTTGGTTCTGGCCCACTTACCAATCTTAAACCTAAAAGCTTGAGATCACCTCTTCCCATGGAGAGCACTTGCTGGATGTTTTTCTAGAGGCAACAGTTGAGATAAAGAAGCTCTCTACTGTTGTTGACTCTTCTTGAATTAGAAAAGTATAAAACTTTATCAAACCGACTGATAAGGGGGGAAACCTTGTGGTTTTGAGTCATCATAACTATAAAAAATGGCCCTTGATATAATATCAGACACTGATTTTTATGTTATCTTACTCAATTACCCCGCAGAATATTTTTGGGTATAATTGGAATCATTATTAATTTGACCACTAGATTATCATCTGATTTCTAAAAATGAGTTTAAATTCATATTCATTGAAAACCCTCAGATCCCGACATTTTGTGTGTTTCCTGAAATACACAAGGGCATAGATGTACTGAGCGGGAGACCAATAGTCTCAGGGGTCAATTAAATCACTGAAAATGCTGGTGTGTACCTGGATAAAGTACTCAGACAATTTGTATGTGCTCTAATTCCATAAATTTGTGACAGTACAGATCTGTTATGTAAGTTTGACGATATTACTCTGGATGATAAGACGCTACTGGCCTCAATTGATGTAGAGGTTTTGTATAGTTTAATCATCCATGAAAAGGAACTAAAGGAACTAAATGCTCTTAATTTCTTCCTTAACACACAGGGTAAACAATATGAACTACATAACATCTTCATACTTGAACTAGTGCTGTTTGTATTATGCCATAATTATTTTCTCTTTGATGGCAGGTTCTACCATCAACTTAGGGGCACAACAATGGGGAGCCCTTGTGCTCCCACTTAAGTTAATCTGCTTATGGGTTGGTGGGAGGTTAATGTCGTTTTGAATGAGGATGCCAATAGATGGTTTCCCAATATAATCTTCTGGGGAAGATTAATTGATGATGTGCTTGTCCTTTAGTCAGGGACCAGAGATGAGTTTTGTATCTTTTATGAATAAATATCATAAATATCAATACCCAGGGTTTAAGACTCAAATATAAAGTGAACTAGTTGTCTAATAATTTTCTGGACCCAACCATTAGGAAAAATGAGATTGGCAAACTTGTAACATCAGTTTATAGCAAATCAATGGCTACCTCTTGAGGTGGAAAAGTTTTCATCCAATTCCATTCAACGAGGATATCCCTAGTGGATAGTATAGCAGGATAAGGAGAAATTGTTCTAGTTTGTCAATGTATTGTACTTTTCTGGCATGTCATTACCCCATTGATAGAGATAGGCAAATTGATTCTAACGAAGTGGAATTAGTTTAGAATTTCAGGAAAACTTTGATTCTGAAAGTAGTCGAAGTTTGGGGGACTTGGGGTGAACGAAGTGTGCTTTTCATTGATAAAATGGCTGCGAGCACAGGGCGTTACATGGGGCAAAGAACTCTGGGAGGAAGAAGGGCATAGCCTACATGACATGTGCAGAGATGAAGCCAATCAGAGACCGGCGGGATTCTGTGATGTCACCGCACTATATAAGTCCGGGCGCGACGCTGGGAGCTCACACTCCTCTCACTGTACTGATCAGGGAAGGTGCTGCGCGGCTGATTGTGATAGCTCTTACTGAAGAACGATTTTTCTACAGCGATTTTGTGGGGGTCTCAGCTTGTCTCAGAGATTGCTTTCTTAATGTTTTTATTATGATTTTTTGGGGGATTGGATCGAAGTCCAGTGTGCGTCCACTGCTGCTGCATATACATTTTAATGCTATCTGCTCACAGCACATTGAATTCCAAGGGGGATCTAAGCCCGTTCCTGTTGTTTCATTTAAAGAAACAGCGTTTTTACAATACAAATACCACTTCATTTTTTCTGCTCAATTCTTTTGCGCCCAATTTACATCCCGGGGTTAATTAAGCGTTGTTTTTCTGCTGTGGTGACTCCAAGAAACCGTCTTTTTCACCCCCAAAAAAAAAAAATTTTTCCCGTAGCTAATTCACAAACCAAGGTTAATTACAATTTTTTCTCTTGTTTTTGCAGCATCAAAAATAAGCCATCGTAACACGCTACAAAGCTAGTAGTTTGTGACTGCTTAATTCTTTTGCGCAATTTACATCCAGGGGTTAATTAAGCGTTGTTTTTTTGCTGTGGTGACTCCCAAAAAACCGTCTTTTTCCCACCAAAAAATACAATTTTCCTGTAGCATAATTCACAAGAGAAGGTTAATTAAAATTTTTTTCTCTTGTTGTGAAGCGTCAAAAATACGCCATTGTAACACGCTACAAAACTAGTTTGTTTGTGTCTGCTCCATTCTTTTGTGCAATTTACATCCAGGGTTTAAATAAGGTTGTTTTTCTGTTGTGTTCACAAAAATAAACCGTATTTTTCCCCGCAAAAAAATAAAAAGTTCCTGTAGAATAATTCAAAAGCTAAGTTTAATTACATTTTTTTCTCTTGTTGTGTACGTCAAAAAACGCCATTTAAACACGCTTTCAAAGCTCGTAGTTTGTGGTGCTCAATTCTTTTGCGCAATTTACATCCAGGGGTTAATTAACTGTTGTTTTTCTGCTGTGGTGGGCTCAAGAACCGCTTTTTTACTGCCAAAAAATACAATTTTCTGTAGCATAATTCACAAGCGAAAGTTAATTTCAATTTTTTTTCTTGTTGTGTAGCATCAAAAATACGCCATTGTAACAAGCTACAAAGCTAGTAGTTTGTGGCTGCTCAATTCTTTTGCGCAATTTACATCCAGAGGTTAATTAAGCGTTGTTTTTCTGCTGTGGTGACTCCAAGAAACCGTCTTTTACACCACCAAAAAATACAATTTTCCTGTAGCATAATTCACAATAGAAAGTTAATTACATTTTTTTCTCTTGTTGTATAGCGTAGAAAACACACAATTGTAACACGCTACAAACTAGTAGTTTGTGGCTGCTCAATTCTTTTGCGCAATTTACATCCAGGGGTTTTAAATTTAAAAGTTGTTTTTTTTGCTGTGGTGACAAAAATAAACCGTCTTTTTTACGCCAAAAAATAAAATTTTTCCTGTAGCATAATTCACAAGCGAAGGTTAATTAACAATTTTTTCTCTTGTTGTTTTTAGGGATCAAAAATACACCATTGTAACCGCTCCTAAGCTAGTAGTTTGTGGCTGCTCAATTCTTTTGCGCAATTTACATCCAGGGATTAATTAAGCCCTTGTTTTCTGCTGTGGGGACAAAAATAAACCGTCTTTTTCACCGCCAAAAAAAATTTCAATTTTCTGTAGCATAATTCACAAGCGAAGGTTTTAATTACATTTTTTCTCTTGTTGTGTAGCGTGAAAAAAACGCATTGTAACACGCTACAAAGCTCGTAGTTTGTGGCTGCTCAATTCTTTTGCGCAATTTACATCCAGGGGTTAAATTTGCGTTGTTTTTCTGCTGTGGTGACTCCAAGAAACCGACTTTTTCACCGCCAAAAAATACAAGTCTCCTGGAGCATAATTCACAAGCGAAGGTTAATTACAATTTTTTCTCTTGTTGTGTAGCTTAAAAAATACGCCATTGTAACACGCTTTCTAAGCTCGTAGTTTTGTGGCTGCTCAAATCTTTTGCGCAATTTATATCCAGGGGTTAATTAAGCGTTGTTTTTCTGCTGTGTAGACAAAAATAGTCAGTCTTTTTCACCGCAAAAAAATACAATTTTCTTTTAAATAATTCACAAGCGAAGGTTAATTACAATTTTTTATCTTGTTGTGTAGCGTAAAAAACACGCCATTTGTTACACACTGCAAAACTAGTAGTTTGTGGTTGCTCAAATTTTTGGCGCAATTTACATCCAAGGGGTTAAATGCAGTTTGTACTCCGTAAAAAAAAATTTTCTTTTTCACCCCAAAAGAAAATTTTGTAGCAAATTCATTTGGAGGTTAAAAAGCCCGTTTGTGCTTTTACATTTAGTAAATACACAGATTTTTAAACGGCAATACATGTCAATTTTTTCCCCGACCCTTTGGGAGCGCAATTTATATCCCAAGGGTTACCCAAGTTGTTTAGGGTTCATTTGGGGGTCAAATACGGGTGTGTATTTATCATCTACAATATCTTTCAAACATGCTTACATTTTAAACAAACAGTATTCAGACAAGAGGTGGCAGGCTCTTCACTGCGGTGGCAGTGGCACAAAATTCTGGGCAGGCCAGGTCGCAGCAAGCAAGGGGGCGTTGCAGCGGGGTCATCCTGTGCCAAACTGCCGCGTCATCTTTGGGCCTTGTGCGATAAACCCGGGGTTTTATTGGTTGGCTAGGTCATCCCTCCCCCCCGATGACATCTGACAAACCTCAGCCAAAGGGGGGTGGGAACCCCAGACAAACCCCTTTGTTGGCATGGCCCGGGGCGGTCAGCGGCCCTCACCTGCCCAACCCCCCCTGCCCATCCGCCCCCCAGCCAGAATCTACAAGTGGTCTGGGCTCAGCGCCCCCAAAATTTTAAACGAGATGAACAATTTGAGGGGGCAGTCAAACACTACTTGGCAGCGAAGAATGGGGCCAATATCCCTGCTTCTTTCAGTAGGGGACAAAGTATAGATGTGGAGGTTGCAGGGAGGTATGTTGTGAGGGGGGCGCCCCTTTCATACCAAGACCGGTGATGAGGACAGCGTGGAGATAAACCCCAAAATTTTTGTTTATGTAGCCGGACCGCAAATTGGGAAACCCGGGGGAAGAAGGGCTTCTCATCGAGAAAAAAGGGGCGTAGTGTGAGGTCGGGGAAAAACCAAGGGCCACGGGGAAAAAAACCCGTTCGCATTCCCAAAAAAGTAGCGGCCAAACCCCGGGCCGGGAGGAAAGGCCCCGGGGAGTAGTCACCAGTGGGAGGTTTTGGGGGTAAAATCAGTACCGGCGGGGTGGCAGTTCTTTGCTAAAACACCGGAAAGACGAATATGGGTATATGTAAAAATTTGGGGCAGAAAGTGAAGCCGGGGCCAGGGGGCTAACTTTGGGACCACGGCCTGCGTCAACACATGCAGGTCACCCCTCCGGTGGCTGGGAGAAACTGGGTGATGGGTGGGGCCATTAGGCCCGGGAGAACAGCAGCAGTGGGATGCATGCCATGCAGCCCGTCAAGGCTCCACACCTTGCAAAGGGAGCTGTTTTTCTTTGACCCATCTCCCGGGCCAGATGCTCCTGCTCCTCGCATTTTGGGCCAGCAGTCGTTCAGGGGGGATTGAAAGAGACAACAGTATGGTCCAACCATCCCAAGGTGCAGCAGTGACCCGGGCCCCCTCCAAGTTGTTGGTATTGCAACCCCCCTTTCCAAAGGTGGACTCTGCCCATTCAGAGAATAATGGCTTGTGCCCAGCCCAGATTTAGAGTTCCAAGCCTAATTTCTTTTCCAAAAAGGCGTCCCCGCCCAAAATTTTAAATATGTAGAAAGAAAGGGGCCAGGGCCTTTACTTTTCGGTTTGTTCAAAGGAGGGGGGCAGCACGGCGTCTGGAGTGTAACTACGGGCGGGAAGTACATGCCTTTACAGGCCCTGGGTGAAGTGCTTCCTGCCCCAGGCACCCCAACAACTCGGACAGGGGACGCCGCTTTTTCCTCCACGTTGTCAAACTGGGCGGCTCCGCGCCAATGTCGCCTATCCCCCTCCACCATCACCCCCATCTCAGCCTCCACAAATATGTCCCTCATACCACATGTGTAGGGCAAGGGTGTCAGCAGTTCTCACCCGGCTTCCTCGGCGAAAAGAAGTCACACAGGGGAGGAACTGCTCCGCGCATGCAGCAAGAAATAATGTGTGCTTTCCCCCGCGCCAACGCAAATCGGAACCCTAGGAAAGACAATGGGGGTAAATGGTGTGAGTGCACGAGGAAGGAGGGGCCAGCGCCCTGCATGGCGCACGGTTTAAACTGGTTGGAAAAGGTTCCCAAAGTCTTCCCCAGATCTTCAAAGATTTGAAAAATGGCGAAAACGTGCATGCACTTTATCCCTTCGTACAAAACCCGGGAACACCCTCCCCGAGTTGCAGCGGCAGAATGGCCTCCCCCAAACACCTGAAGCGAGTTTTCCACCCGTTGGGAATTTCCAGCCTGCACTTTGGGCCCACTGTTGAACAAGAAAGGCCATTATCGATTCTTTTTATGTCCGGGGGACAGGATTTTCTCCCCCGTGTACTTTGATGTAGCCGTGGCAGTCACGTGCACCCCGCCTTTGTGGGGGCCATTCGAGTAGGCGACTAATTTTTCAGTCGCCAGACTACGGGATGAATAACGTCATTTCACTGCTTCTGTCCGGAACAGTGCTGAAAAATTTTCTGGCAGGGGGGCGGGGATGGGCGACTACCCCTCGCGGCCACATGAGTCCGTGGGGACAAAAGGAGGGGCAGGAGGAGGGCATTGAGGAACATTGTTGGGGAAAAGAGTGGATTTTTTACCAGTTTACAAGAGAGGGGGGCAGGAGCAGTGGAGAAGGTTTGATAGAGTGAGGAAGACGAGGGAGATGCCCCAAGAAACCCTGGCAGTATACGTGGAGATGGGGGCAGGGAGCCCCCGGGGTCCTTGTGCAGAGGGCCCGCAGCATGCTGTTTTGCCTGCCCTAGTGACACCGAATGCGATCCGGCAGAGGGTACTTCTGGCCCCACCCTATTGGATCCTCGCTCCCGGCCAAAATGGGACCCTTTTTCCCACTATTGAGGGGGAGGACAAACCAAATACTAAGGGAAATCCTCCGTAGTCATTGGCCCTCCTATGGCAGCATCGTCCCTCCTCTGACAGGTCTGACCGGGGGGGGGTTCCTCGGCTAAACGACTACTGCGCGGCTGTGGGGGAAGGGGGGGGGGGGAAGGCAGTCCCAGCTCCATCAGCAGAAACCCTAAGACGGGAGTCACTGATGAGCAGCTTCCTTCACCCCCCTAGGGGAGGGCTCGCCAGAGCACAAAAACCTGGAGCCCCTAAACCAACGGGTGGTGGCCTACATGGACACACTCTGCCCCCCCCGTTAAAGATCCCTGGTAGGGGCAGCCAAACTGGAGGTGGGGGCCGCAATTTCCGAGTTTCGTGGAAAAGTTTCCCTGCCCCCGGCCAGTATAGGCATCAACGGGGTTCAGTGCGGCGGGGGCCTTTTTTTTAACAACCCCAAGGGGACCCCTTGTCCACGGGAAATGGGAACATGACCTTTGTCAAGATGAATCAGGCGGGAACGGCCAGGATTTCCACCACCAATGCCTTTGGCTCAGTCTGGGTTCAATTTCCTGCCCCCGCCCCTATTCGATCGCCACCCGCCCGATGCCCCCACACAAGCTGACAGTTTTTTCCCTCGCCTACCACCATCTTTACCAGGACGGTATTGCCACCCATCCAACAGCTGCATTGTGCCCCTCTATGACCTCAGTTGCTGCTGCGTTGCGGGGCGTGCATCCCCACTGTGTCTTGTTCTACTCCTGACCTAATGTGTGCTGTTGTTGCTGCTGCGGCACCTAACCTGTTCATTGTCCACGCCGACCCAATGCTGCTGTGCCGTGCCCTCCAAAAGTGTATTGTGCCACTCTGTGGCCCAACTGTTTTGCCACCCCAGAAAGTCATTGTGCCACTGCCTGACCTCTGCTGCTGCACCATGACCCATCTCTGTCATTTTGCACCTGTGGCCCACTCCCGTTTTTGCCCCCTCAAATGTCATTGTCCATGCCCCGACCCATGCTGCTGCTGCCCCTGCCCTCCACACTGTGTATTTTGCCACTCTGTGGGCTATCTTTTTTTTTGGGGCCCCCTCCAGAAAATCATTTTGCCACTGTTACCTCTTCTGCTGCGCTGCCAAAAACCCCCACACTGTTCATTGTCCACTCTGTGGCCTACTTTTCTGTTTTTGACACCTCCGAAAAGTCTTGTGCCACTGCCTGACCTATGCGCTGCTAAAAGTACTCCACTCTCTGTTATTGTGCCACTCTTTGGGGGCCCACTCCTGTTTTTTTCCACCTTTAAATGTGATTGTGCCACCTGCGTCAGCTGCGCTGCCGTCCCTCCCACGTGTCTTGTGCCCCCTGTGGCCTACTCCTTTTTTGCCACCTTCAGAAATTCAGTGCCATGCCTGATCATGCTCTGCTGCCGTGCCCTTCACACTTTTCATTGTGCCACTCTGTGCATACTACTGTTTTGCCCCCTCCAGAATGTGTTGTGCCCCTGCTACCTCAAGTGCTGCTGCCGTGCCCCTTTACACGGTCATTGTCCACTCTGTGGCCTACCCTTTTTTGCCACCTTCAGATTGTCATTTTGCCCCCTGCCTGACGTCATTTCTGGCTCCGTTTCCCTTCACACTTTTTCAATTGTGCCCCTCTGTAGCAACACTGTTTTGCCACCTCCAAAGTTTTTGTGCCACTGTCACCCATGTGCTGCTGCCGTGACCTACACACTCTTTCATTGTGCCACTGTCTGACCTCATGCTGCTGCTGTTCCTGCAGCTGTGACCTACACACTCTGTCATTGTGCCACTGTCTGACCTCATGCTGCTGCTGTGGCTGCTGCCATGACCTACACACTCTGTCATTGTGCCACTGTCTGACCTCATGCTGCTGCTGTGGCTGCTGCCATGACCTACACACTGTGTCATTGTGCCACTCTGTGGCCTACTCCTGTTTTTGCCACCTTCAGAATGTCATTGTGCCACTGCCTGACGTCATGCTGCTGCTGCCGTGCCCTTCACACTGTGTCATTGTGCCACTCTGTAGCATACTACTGTTTTGCCACCTCCAGAATGTGATTGTGCCACTGCCTGACCTCATGCTGCTGCTGTGGCTGCTGTCGTGACCTCCACTCTCTGTCATTGTGACACTCTGTGGCCTACTACTGTTTTGCCACCTCCAGAATGTCATTGTGCCACTGTCTGACCTCATGCTGCTGCTGCCGTGACCTACACACTGTGTCATTGTGCCACTGTCTGACCTCATGCTGCTGCTGTTCCTGCTGCCGTGACCTACACACTCTGTCATTGTGCCACTGTCTGACCTCATGCTGCTGCTGTGGCTGCTGCCATGACCTACACACTGTGTCATTGTGCCACTCTGTGGCCTACTTATTTATTGCCACCTCTAGAATGTCATTGTGCCACTGTCTGACCTCATGCTGCTGCTGTGGCTGCTGCCGTGACCTACACACTGTGTCATTGTCCCACTCTGTGGCCTACTCCTGTTTTTTACCACCTCCAGAATGTCATTGTGCCACTGTCTGACCTCATGCTGCTGCTGCCGTGACCTACACACTGTGTCATTGTGCCACTGTCTGACCTCATGCTGCTGCTGTGGCTGCTGCCGTGTCCTACACACTCTGTCATTGTGCCACTGTCTGACCTCATGCTGCTGCTGTGGCTGCTGCCATGACCTACTCACTGTGTCATTGTGCCACTCTGTGGCCTACTCCTGTTTTTGCCACCTCTAGAATGTCATTGTGCCACTGTCTGACCTCATGCTGCTGCTGCTGTTGATGCCGTCAACTCCACACTGTGTCATTGTGCCATTCTTTGGCCTACTCCTGTTTTTGCCACCTCGAGATTGTCATTGTGCCACTCTTTAACCTCATGCTGCTGTGGCTCCCGTCGTCACCTCCACACTCTGTGACTGATGCTGCCACCTGAGCCCTCAGCTTGTTTTTTTCCAGCTGTCGCTGTCATGACTTTGTCAGGCTACATTCCTCCTTCAGTTTTTTGGTCAGTTTTGCCCTTTTAAGTGCCCAGGGAATTTTATAGTGAAGCGATTCTAAGAGCGGCGGCAGTCATGTGCATGTCATACTAAAACACAACATTGTATGAAGACCAAACCAAGCTCCCTCTGCATATTTAAGCATGGCACAACGTTCTACAGCACCCTGCAGGCTCTGTGCAGCCTGGAAATAGCTGTTTTTAATGTGATTCGTCCCAAAGTAATTCGGAACGAAGTTATTTTTGTCGGGAAATTCGGCGAAGTCACCGAATCGAATTTTTGAGAAATTCGCCCATCTCTACCTATTTAAGTTCTCAGTGAGGCACACAAGTACGCTTTAAAATCCAATAGGGATAGAGTTGGTTCCAAACAAAAATCATCTACTTCTATCCCCTTTTAAAATTTATAGGTATTTTTTAAAAAGGGTGCCCCTTCTAGGGAATAGACAATTTTTTTGGGGAAATCTGGAATATCTCACAACTTGACTCCAAAAAAGCGAGTTTTTCCCAAATTTAAATTCCCAACCTTTTTATTTTCCCACGGGGGTTTTGTTTCCTATGGGAAAAGGTTGTTCTTTAGCCTTTAAAGAGCCCCCCAAAGCAGAGTGGTGCTTGGCAAATTTTGGGAAATTACTTGCACATTAAAATGTGCCACATTCGACTTTCCCCCCTTTTTTACTTAAACAAAAATTTTTAGGGGTACGGTGATATGTATAGAATTTGTGAATTTGCAAACTTTAAGACCTCAGGCATTTTCTACCTCATCCAATGTCCCTCCCCCAGGAAAAACAAATCATGAGTTCCGAAGTTGCATTAGAGAATATGTGGGGGATATAGAGAACCAACAGGATACCCCCATAGTGAGATATGTCTAGGAAGCACATATGGAAGATATGAATGTACTCTCCTTTTTGTGTTATTGAAGTGGTTCGTCCATCTCTCAGTTGGGGAGACTTTGATTGCCATATCCTACAAAAGGAGACCCAGTGGATCTATTGTTTTGGCTCAGTAGAACTTCGGGGTCTTAATGAAAGATTCCCTTTCAACAGTTTCATCTGATGTATATCTTATTTCTATCGGCTTTATTAATTATCATATTTAGCCATTTAGACCTATTTTGCCCCTTCAGTTATCACTCCCTAATTGGATATTGTAGGTGTGGACTTTTGACCATATATTATGGCTTACCTTATATGGATAAAAAAAAATTTTTACCCTTTTTTACCTGTTTGTACCCTGTCCTGTACAAACATGGAAGGGAGAGGCATGGACCGCACATGCTGAGAAGCATTAGTTAAACGTATAGTGTGAGGATGTGCGGTCCATGCCTCTCCCTTCCATGTTTGTATATATACGTTCATTTCTTTGCACTCATGGATCAGCACTCCTCCCCATTTGGCCCAGGCGTTTTTAATTAGCAATAGTCTGTATAAGGGTTTTAAAGCCCTGTTTCTTGCAGTCCTGTATGCAGGGAGTTCCCGGAAAGGGTGAGCAGTGTCTACCTTTCCTTTTGTGGTGGTGGTGCTGTGTGGCGGCCATTGCTGCTGGATGCTGTGTGGTGGGGTGGTGCAGTCCAGAGCCGGGGGGCTAGGTCTGGCAACAGTGGTGCTGGGTTTGGGCCACTGGGCTGTGCCCCTCATCTGTGTGTTTTTTGCTGCGGTGGTGGCCGCCATGCAGCGTTACCCCCATTTAGCGTAGGGACCCACTTAATAGAGGTCATCGCGACGTGGCAAGTGGGCCTATACGTTTTGATCAAAAAGTATACTAAGAAACTCCTGTTCGTTTTTTTTATTTTTGCTGAGAAGCATTAGATAAACGTAATTAGTGTTTAGGATGTGCGATCCATGTTTCTTTTTTTCAATATGTTTACAATGTTGTCCTTGCTTTTTCACATATGGATCAGCACTCCTCCCATTTGGCCCAGGTGTTTTTAATTAGCAGTAGTCTGTATAAAAGGGTGAATGCCCTGATCCTTTCAGTCTATTTGCAGGGAGCCCAAGGGAATGGAAGCTGTGTCAACCTTTCCTTTTTTTGGTGGTGGTGCTGTATGGTGGCCATTGTTGCTGTGATGCTGTGCTGGTGTGGTGGTGCAGCCCAGAGCCAAGGGGCTAGGACTGGCAGCAGTGGTGCTGTTGGGCCACTGGGTTGTGTCCCTCATCTGTGTGGTTTTTTGCTGCGGTGGCCGCCATGCAGTGTTGCCCCCATTAGCGTAGGGACCACCTGAATAGAGGTCGCCGCGACGTAGCAAGTGGGCCTATACGTTTTGATCAAAAAGTATACTAAGAACCTCCTGGTTGTTTTTTTATATAGTTTTGCTGAGAAGCTTTAGATAAACGTAAAGGGGTGGGATGGGGCGATCCAGTTTCTTTTTTGCATATGTTTTACAATGTGCCCCTTGCTTTTTCACACATGGTTTCAGCCCCTCCTCCCCATTTGGCCCAGGTGTGTTTTTAATTTAGCAGTAGTCCGTATAAAAGGGTGAATGCCCTGCTCCTTTCAGTCTATTTGCAGGGAGCCCAAGGGAAGTTAAGTTGTGTCAACCTTTCTTTTTTTTGGAGGTGGTGCTGTATGGTGGCCATTGCTGCTGTGATGCTATGCTGGTGTGGTGGTGCAGCCCAGAGCCAGAGGGCTAGATCTGGCAGCAGTGGTGCTGTTGGGCCACTGGGTTGTGTCCCTCATCTGTGTGTTTTTTTTGCTGCGGCGGTGACCGCAATGCAGTGTAGCCCCCCATTAGCGTAGGGACCACTTAATAAAAAGTCGCCGCAAACGTGGTAAGTGGCCTATACGTTTTGATCAAAAAGTATACTAAGAACCTACTGTTCGTTTTTTATATAGTTTTGATGAGAAGCATTAGATAAACGTATAGTGTGAGGATGTGCGATCCATGTTTCTTTTTTTCATATGATCTTTGTTTATATATAGTGTTGAGCGATTATTATCGACAAAGTTGAAATCGGCACAGTTTTTAAGATATCGGATTTTTTTAGATCAGCGATAATTTTAGGTTAAAATCTGTGCATCATCTATTAATATCGCGCCATTTTTTGGCGCTTCCTGTCATTTTGGCGGCCCAGCAAATCAGCTTACAGAATAATGTTGTGTGCGAAAGTCATGACTGGTTTGTAAAGGTTGCGATTGGCTGGAAAAAATCACATGACCTCGTTTACATTTGAACAGCCCTTCCTGTTCATGATCGTGTCTCTCAGCGTCTCATAGCAGTAGTGACGTGCGCTCTTGCCTGTGTCCAAACAGCTCAGCGAAATTATTCTATTTCTTCACAGAGAAAAACTCTACTGTTAGCTGTGATCCTTACAACTTAGTTAATCAGAGAATTGAAGATTTTATGTAGTTAGGTAGAGAATTTAAAGGAGCATCTACCCCTGTAAAGTTCACGGGGGTGATGGGGGGGGGGTCTCGCGGGCGAAAACACAGAAAGCTCTTTAAAGAATACTGGATATAGTTCACCAAGACTTAGTGTAGACATTGCACTGCATAGCTTTATTATTAACAGCTTTCTATTGAAAATTTTTCTGGATATTGGGCAGCCTGAACTTTATATTAGGATACACATCTTTTCCCTAGAAAACTGCAGGCCTCGGGTTTAAAGGGTCCCAAAAACTCCACTTAATTATCAGTATACATTTCAATAGGTTTTTCTTTTTCAATTTTGCCCATTTCCAGCTTTGTTGAATATAGCCACCTTGCAGTTAAATTAGAATCCAGCAATTTTGTAGTCAGCACAGGTTGATAGGTGCCAAAAATACCTTTTATTATCCGAATACATTTCAGATACGTGTTTTTTCCTTTGGCCCACAGTACAGCTTTGTTCATTGAGGCACCTTGCACTTAAATGTGAATACAGCAATTTGTAAGTCAACACAGGGAATTGAAAGGGGCCAAAAATCCCTTTATTATCCGAATACATTTCAGATAGTATTTTTCACTTTGGCGCACTACAGTTTTGTTGATAGAGCTACTTTGAAAGTTAAAATGTGAATACAGCAATTTTGTAGTCACCACAGGTGAATTGAAAGGTGCCAAAATTACCTTTTATTATCCGAATACATTTCAGATACGTGTTTTTTCACTTTGGCGCACTACAGGTTTGTTCATAGATCTACTTTGCAGTTAAATTTAAATACAGCAATTTTGTAGTCACCACAGGTGAATTGATAGGTGCCAAAAAATACCTTTTATTATCCGAATACATTACAGATACGTGTTTTTTCACTTTTGCGCACTACAGCTTTTTTCATTGAGGCACCTTGCACTAAAATGTAAAAATACAGCAATTTTGTAGTAAGTCCCCCACAGGTGAATGATAGGTGCCAAAATGATACCTTTTATTATCCCGTATACATTTCAGATACGTGTTTTTTTCACTTTGGCGCAGGCCAGTTTTTGTTGATAGACCCACCTTGCAGTTAAATTTGAATCCAGCAATTTTGTTTGATTTGAGGGATTTGAGAATAGCTGTGATTGCCGTCTTTTTAATAAGAGACTTTCCAAAACTCTTCCATCCCTTTCTCAAATTTTTAACAATTTCTGAACATGGAGCGAAATTCAGGTGGTAAGCGAGCAAAGAGGGGGGTAGGACAGGGGAAGGTAGGGGTACAAAGGAAGGTGCTCCTTCATTTGTGGCGACAACGCGCATGCCGCGGATCGTCAGTGCAGGACCGCAGGCCTGTCATCGCTGGGTCGGGGGCCCTGTAATCTCAGTAACGAACAGCGTCGCCAATCTGTCCTTCAGTCATTAAGCAACCTGCATCCAGCAGTCTTACCCCCTCGTCCTCCCATCACGGTCACAAATGTCCCTCATCAGCATCATCAGCATCCGTCCAACATGAAGCAGCCCAAATGTCAACTTGTGTACCCAACCCCCCTGTGGATAATCCATTTTCTGAAAAACCTCTTTGAATGACAAAATACGGTTGGGGTCAGAAGGCATGTTAAAAGATCAAGAGGCCAAAGAGTTCTGCTCTGACGCCCAGTTACTGATGCCATCAGAGGAGGAGAAGGAACCCGGTCAATCGGCAAAAATCCCGGGCGGTCCGGCAACGCTCCTGGATGCAGAATGTCAGGACGACGAAGGTCACCTGTGTTGATGATGGATGACGACATTGTGGATCCAACGTGGTCTTTTCAGCAGAAAATTTTCTTGCGAGCGCTTCATCACTGGACGAGGAGAAAGACATGGGGTAGTGTCAGTTCCACCTCAAAAGGAAGAGGGCGGTCGCGCAGAAAGTCCGCTGATATTTATTTCGCCAGCCACGGTCACGGAAACCCCGCTCCTCGCTTATCGCCGTCAAAAAAGGTCCCGGACCTCTCAAGCCTGGGCCTTCTTTGAGCAAGCCTCTGATTCACCCAGGATGTCAATGCCGCCTTTGCCCTAAACGCATAAGTAGAGGCAAGAATCTTAGGTTTTAGTCATAGACAGTCATAGACAGTCATAGAAAGGGATAGTCTATGTCCAGTGAAACTAAAATGGTGGTTCAAAGACTCCTATTTCCAGTACTTTTTAAATCTGGGGGTCATGCAGGTTTGTGGCTTATGTTGTGGCCCAGGACAGGTATGGTCAATGTCCAGTGAAACTAAACTGGTGGTTGAAAGACTCCTTTTTCCGGCACTTTTTAATCTGTTGGGTCAGACAAGGTTTTAAAGGTTCATTTGGTGGTACAGGACAATAAGTCAATGTCCAGTACAACTAAAATGGTGGTTCAAAGACTCCTATTTCCGGCACTTTTTAAATCTGGAGGTCATGCAGGTTTGGGGCTTATGTTGTGGCCCAGGACAGGTATGGTCAATGTCCAGTGAAACTAAACTGGTGGTTGAAAGACTCCTATTTCCGGCACTTTTTAAATCTGGGGGTCATGCAGGTTTGGGGCTCATGCTGCGTTCCCAGGACAGGGATTATTCAATGTCCAGTTCAAGTAAATTGATGGTTCAAATCATACTGCCTTCTGGCACTTTTTAATTTGTGGGTCATGCAGGTTTAAGGGTCATGCTGGGGTTTGCAAGACAGGGATAGTGAATGGTCTGTGAGTTTTTTTTCTGTGGCTTTTTATAACCTAAGTGTGTTGCCTAAGATGTAGCAGGTATCCATTTTACTGTTGTGGATGTTTATTCCAGCTTCTCCAGCCCTGTGTGGGTGTAAGAATGAAGGTGTTGTTGCTCTTCCAAAGACTTTAAATGGTCATCGGCGATAATCTATCATCGACCATCGAATATCTTGTCGATGATGGCCGACTATCGACCATCGACCGATGGCGATAGTCAACGTAATCGCTCATCACTATTTATATACACTTTTATACTTACCCTTTTATCAGCTGGACCATATAGGTTCTTGCTTTTATATTATCATCTACATATATTATGAAGTCTTTATGTATAAAGACTATTTTGTATAAAACCGGTATCTGTGATTGCGAACAGTGAATTAAGTTTTATCCGCCTACATCAAAATGAGGCCTGGAGTGCATCAATATTTTTTGTGCCTATGCAAGAGAACTGAGCTACTTCCAGTTATATCAAAATGAGGCTTGGGATGCATCAGTGTTTACTGCGCATGCACGGGATTCCTATTGCGTTCTATGGCTGCTGAGTTCTATGATGATGGAATTTCCGCCATGGAGCGCACCATGCTTCAGAGATGCCAATAATTATTAAGTATTTTTATAACTAAGTATTTAAAGTGACTACTAGCATATCATGTGTGGCTTTCCTCACAACAGGATTCATCTATGGACACTGTTCCCATACTGAGGGATGTGTAATGTATATCTTATATATATTTTTTGTCTTGATCGCCCCTGATGAACTTTTTTTGTGAAATGCATTGGCATATTTCAAATCTATTTGACTACCATCTTTCATTTAGTTTATAGTTACCTGTTACTTTTTCTTGGCAATAATCTGGGCCTTATTATTGATTTGGGCCTCTCTCTACCAGTATTTGTCGTTACTTTAATGTTTACAGTCTCTGAAGCATATGATTATCATTATACTAATTGACAATGGTGGTAGGACTAGGGTACAGTCATCGGTTGAGTGGCGGCGCCCTTTTTGGGTGGCTACTCCACATGTTAGGTAGGGGCACTGCAGGGATAGAATTTTATTTGGTTACCATTATTGGCTGTGTTTTCTTTATTTTTAGACATTCTGTTAAAAGATTGTCTGTTCTGAGCGTGACCTGGCTTGTTAAACTGATGTATGGTCTTTGCCAGCATGCTGCAGCGCAGTTTCATGGTGTTGGCATTCTTCTTATAGCCTAGGCCATCTTTATATAGAGCAAAAAAAAAAAAATGTTTACAGATACTCAGAAAGTTATATGCCCTGGGGTACCATGTTGAAATTCCAGTGACCAGTATTAGACAGTGTGAGAGCAATAACAACAAATTTAACACACTTCCTCTGCATTCACACCTGATACCTAACACTAATGATTTCCATGATGCTGTGGAGGGAAAGTGGCAAATTGGGCACAATTTGTTCAATTTCACTTAGAAATGTACTCACTTGTTTGCCAGCCATTTAGATATAAATGGCTGTGTGTTGAGTTATTTTGAGGGCACAACAGATTTACACTGTTATACAAACTTTACACTGACTACTTTACATTGCATCGAAGTGTCATATTTTAATTGTTGACACATGAATAGATAGAATACAATATTTACCAAAATGTGAGGGTTGTACTCACTTTTGTGAGATACTGTATTTCATAGGAAATCATACCATTTTTTACCCCTTAAGGACCCAGCCAGTTTTGGCCTTACTGACACATACCATATTTTTTTTAAATCTGACATGTGTCCCTTTATGCTAGAATAACTTTTTGACACTTTTACCTATTCATGTGATTCAGAGATTGTTTTCTCATGGCACATTGTACTTTAAGTTAGTAAGAAATTTGGGTCCATACAATACATACAATCCTTGTTTGTTTGTGAAAAATATCAAAAGTTCATGAAACTTTGGAAAAATTTGTCATTTTCAAAGTTCTAAAATTTCTGCACACAAGACAGATAATTATTCACCACAAAATAGTTTATAACTAGCATCTACCACATGTCCACTATAGTTTGGCATACTTTTTTAAAAGTCTTTTTATCTTTTTTATGACATTAGGGGGCTTAGAAATGTAATAGTCATTTCTCACATTTTCAAGAAAATTTGATAAATAAGGATACATTTTTTTAGAGACCTGTCCAGTTCTGATGTGGCTTTGAGGGGCCTGTATGCTAGATAACCTAGTAAATGACTCCATATAAGAAACTAGACCCCTTAAAGCAGGCATCCTAAAACTGCGGCCGTCCAGCTGTTGGGAAATTACAACTCCCATCATGCCTACTGTTATATATTATATAAATGCATGATGAGAGTTGTAGTTTCCCAACAGCTGGAGGGCCGCACTTTTTTTTACTAACACCTATGGCCATCAGTGAGGGTACCTTTTAATGCTACCAGTTTGGAATGCATGCAACTTTTTTGATCACTTTTATTCCAATTTTTATGGGACGTGAAATGACCAAACAAACGCAATTTTGGCGTTTGGAATTTTTTTACTTCTTCGGTGTTCAGCATACGGGATAAATGATGTTATATTTTTATAGATTGGACTTTTGTAGACGCGGGCGATACCAAATATGTGTAACTTTTTATTAATCTATCTTTTTTATTTGTAAAATGGTGAAAGGGGGTGAATTGAACTTTTAATACTTTTTTTTGTACTTTAAAACTTTATGTATTTATTTATTTTTTACTTTAACATTGAGTCCCCTTAGGGCGCTTCACCACTAGGAGGCAGGATAGTTAATACAGCCTAATGCATTGCATAGACAATGCATTAGGCTGTACCAAGATGGCGGTTTCCCAACTTCCTGCCTGGGGCCAGAAGTGGGGCAAACAAGAATATGGCAGTGACGGAGGCCTTCACAAAGCTTCCCGCTGCGGAGTCCAGGTATCGGGACTCAGCGATCTCATCGCTGATGTCCCGATCGGTATGAAGAACAGTGTGCGGACCGTTTTTCATTCATTTAGACGCTGAGGCCATATTTGCTGCGGTGTCTAAGGGGTTAAACAGCGTGAGCGGGCGATGTGGGCCCCCCACGCTGAAACCTGCTGGGTGTTAGCTGCAATTAGCCGCTTACCGGCGATATGACATACTCATACGTCATAGGTCGGTAAGGGGTTAATTTTACAGCCTTCGTTGAATGGTATAAATTACATCATAACTTTACTTTGGGGGTCGGTACAATTACAATGATATACATTTTATATAGCTTTTTAAGTTTCATTACTTTTACACAATAGAAATGTGTTTATAAAAAAAACTGCATTTTTATGTCGTCATAGTCTGAGAGCAAT
>JAODAL010058511.1:0-22043 GCA_025379985.1 Phyllomedusa bahiana
TCCCCCAAGTCTCCTTTCCCTAAAGGGGCGGACAAGCTGATTCAATTCATTGCTTTTTTTTTGTGGAGTTTGGGGGTTGTAATATTTTGTCTTTTTTGGAGTATTTTTTTTCTTTTTTGCCAGATTTCTTTCTCAGAAAAATGGCTCGTTATCGGGTTTTGCATGGGTGGTAATGACAAAGTTTTCTGATTTCCCTTCAGTAGTTTTACATTGAGTCTTTTTTTTTTACGCTTTTTAAAATCAAGGTTTTTTTTTTTTTAATATTCAGTCCAATTTCCAATTCTACCAATCAAAAATGAATGCATCTGTTGCAAGAAGCCCTGGTCTCCTGTTTTACTTATCATTTAAAACATTTTTTTGACAGTACGAAACCAGTATCTCTACTAGAGAATTTGTGTCTCTGGTCCTGACCTCTGTTAATGGAATTTTAAACCCATGATTCCACTCCACAGTGGAGTTGTGGCACAATACAATTCCAATATAGAAATTAGAGGGGGACAGAAAAATTCATTAACATCGCCACAAACCTGTTGATTAGTCTCTTCATCAGCCAATTTTATTGTATCTTCAATAATATTTTTTATAGTTTGATAGAAGTGTGAATCTTTTTTGATATTTCCATCAATTTCATCCAATTGAATTACTAATTCACTTATTCCTAGAATGCTGTCTGCATCTTTCAGATCCTGGTTATCAATGTATATTTTTTACATTTTTTACAATTCCTTGTTTCCATTTTTACATGTAAAACATACACCATAATTGCAACTAGATTTTTAATCTTATTTATATTAGTTGCATTTTGTAGTAATGCAAACAAATGGAGAGAAAACTCCATTTTATGTTTTGTTATGTTTTATTTGCTGGATTTCATGTATAACCAACTTTATCATGTGAGCAGAACAAATGTGAACCCAATGGTAAAATTGCAGGGAAATCCTCCTTTTGCAACGGCAAAGCATTTTTGGAAAATAAACAGCTATTGAAAAATTGCAAAAAAGTAATAAGGTTGCATGAATAAGCGCCCAGCTAAAATCCATTTCAACTTTCTGGGGAATCAGTTTTTTTTTGCAAAAAATTGAAAAAATCACAGGCACACACATGATAGCCAATGCTGAAGGGTTTGGTGTGCTTTGGTCTGATGACAGCAATTCACCCAATAGGAATTGTAAATTCATTTTTCCTGGTACTGCTATAACACGAGCTGAATACAGAATTTTATGAGAAATGTTTTCTGTTTTTTTTTTATAACTGAACCAGTAGCATCTAAATACAAGCAACATCTTTTAGAACCTTGCAAGTCTTTCAGTAGATACAAATGTGCATCTGAGTACATGTGTGTTACAAATAGAACCATTCCAAAGTACGAAGGGAGGCCTGGTTTAGCTCTAGTGGATGTGGTTTTCCTTTTTCTGTTTGTGTTTTTTTGTACTAACAAACAATCCATGAAAAAATCTTTGCTTTAAACTGTTCTCAAAATTTTTTTCACTTGAGATCTTCTGTAGAACATTCAATAGTGTTGAGCGAATTTTTATCGACAAAGTTGAAATCGCAAGGTTTTTATGGTGATCGAAATTTCCAGATCATGCGATAACTAAGGTTAAAATCTGTACATCATCTATTAAATTTGCGCCTTTTTCGGCGCTTCCTGTAATTTTGGCGGCCAGCAAATCAGATTACAGAATTAGAGCAGGTGAGATGTGTGTGCGACGTCATGACTGGGATGTGTATGGTTGCGATTGGCTGAAAAAATCACATGACCTCGTATTACATAGAACAGCGTTTCCTGTTCAGCCTTAGTGTCTCTCAGCGTCTCATAGCAGTAGGACGTGCGCTCTGCCTGTGGGAAACAGCTCAGCGAAATTTAGTCTATTTCTGCACAGAGAAACCTCTGCTATTAGCTGTGATCCTTCCAATTTAGTTACATTAGGGATTTGAACATTTTATGTAGTTAGCTAGAGAATTTTCACGGCGGTGGGAGCGGGGGGGGGGGGGGCCCGTGGGCGGGAAAACAGACAAGCTCTATCTATAAAAAAACACTGGATAAAGTTCACCAAGACTTAGTGTGGACATTGTATGGAATATCTTTTTTTATTAACAGTTTGCTATTGAAATATTTCCTGGATATTGGGCAGCCTGAACTTATATTGGATAAACATCATTTCTAGTAACTGCAGGTCTCTTTGTTAGCTGCAAAACTCCACTTTTATTATCAGTAATACATTTCAGATAGGTGTTCAAATTTTAACCCATTACACCTGGGGACTGTTGATATATCCACCTTGCAGTTAATTACAATCCAGCAATCTTGTAGTCAGCACAGGTTGTTTGTTGCCAAAAATACCGGGTATCACAAAAACATCACAGTTACGTGTTTTTTGACTTTTGCGCACCACATTTTGTTCATTGACGCAGCATCCACGTAAATCTTAAAAACAGCAATTCTATATTCACCACAGGTGAATTGAAAGGTGCAAAAAATACCGTGTATTATAAAGAAAACATAACAGATACAGCATAACAGACCCCTTTTTCCCCGGCATTTTTTTTAATCGGGGGGGTCAGACGGTTTTTAAATGGCCCAAAACTGCGGTCCGGGACGGGTATAGTCAAATGTCCAGGGGAAACTAAAAATGGGTGGTTAAAAACCCCTTTTTTTCCGGCATTTTTTAAAATTTCGGGGGTTTCATGCGGGTTTGGGGCTCATGCTCCCTTTACAGGAAAAGGGGAAAACCCAATTGCCATTCAAGAAAAAAATTAGGTTTTCAAATAATCCCTGCCTTTCTGGAAATTTTTTTAAAAATTTTTGGGATAGGTTTACCGGGGAAAATTCAGGCCGGGTGGGTACAAAACGGGGGATAGGAAGGGTTTGGGGTGACTTTTTTTCTGTGACTTTTAAAAACCTAAGGGGTTTTTCCCTAAATTGCCACATTTTCCATTTGACTTTTGGGAAAGTTAATTTCACCCTTCTCCAGCCTTGTTTGGGTTTAATAAGGAAGGTTTTGTTCCCTCTCCCATAGACTTTAATGGTAACCCCCTCATAATCAATGCTCACTATCGAAAAACCTTATCGATACCGGCCGCCCTATCGACAAACGATCGATCCCCGATAGCCAACGCAATCGCTCAACACAACATTAAAAGTTTTTTTAAAAAATTTTAATTCAAATTGCCAAACAAAGCTCATCTGCTCTGGATTTTGCTAGTTTTCTTTTTTAAAAGGGAGATAGGGTTTTTGGATTCTCCTATTCCATCTTTAACATCTCCCCCTTTTCCCCTTTGGCCCGTAATGCCTTGAAAAAAAATTGTCCCCAAAATGCCCCTAAAGGGAACCTAAAAACATTTAATTTTATAACAACTTCGGGAGAATCCTTTTTTTAAGGTTTTTTAAAAATTTAAAAAGCAGATATTTTTGAAAAACCCCAAAAAAATTTGAAATGCGCCTTTGGCGCGCCAATAAATAGATTTTTTTTTTTCCGGGATCCCCTTAAACCCACCCTTTTAATAAGAAAATTTTTTAAAGGCACAAAACTTGTTAAACTTCATAAAATTTTTCTTAAGAAAACCAGTTTCATTCCAACCCCTTTGAAAATCCGAACCCCTGCCTTTTTTTTTTGGTTTTTGATTTTTACTCCATTCCCCCCTTTTTGGACTTTTTTCCCCCCAAAAATTGTGAAGGACAAGGATTAAAAAAAACCCCTTTTTGGGGGCCCCTTTCTTTTAAAATCCCAAAAACCCACGGTTTTTTTGGCCCAAATATTTTTTTTGGACATCAGAGGTGTAATTAAAACCGGGGGTTTAACACCCTTTTGGGTTTTTTTCCAAATCATCAGAAAAACTTTCCCTTTTTTTTTTGCAGAAAATGTTTCGGTTCGTAGGGCTTTCTTGAGATATTGCCCTTTGTATTTTCCCAATTTTTTTTCAAAAACAAACCCCTTTTTAAATTTTCCTTTTTTTTTTTGGCCCCCAATATTAGGTTACCAGACTTTTTGTGTTGTCTTTTTTTCATGATGGGAAAAACCAGGGGGAAAATTTAAATTGAATCTCTTCAATGCTCTTTGTTCCTACAAAAGCTGGGTAAAACCCCAATTTTCCCACATGAACTTAAAATTGGGCAAAAAGGGCCCAATTTGGATTTTTTTTTTTGCCTACAAACACAATACAGTTGGTCACCCATCCCCAGGGCTGTTGTATTTCTCCAGCGGGAAACAAAACAGATGCTTTTTGGCCCCTTTTCTGCTCTTGTTCGCAAATGTCGACGACATGGGTCCCAAAATTTTGGAAAAAAGCCATTTCTTTTTTTTCAAGGATTTTTGGGAAGTTTTTCGGGAAGCTTTTAACCCCCCAAACAAAAACTTTTTCTGTCTATATCCACCCAACTGCAAAGAGGGAATTGGTGGTTTCTTGATTAAATTTACTATTTTTAAACCCTTTCTGCTTGAGGGTTGATTATGAAAAATATTTCCAACCCCTTCCAAAAGAAAACAAAAAGGGTAGACATACCTTGAAATGACCACTAAAAAAACTCCTTCTTTTTTTAAAAAAAAACCAAACGAAAAAACTCTAGCTATTGTGCCTTGGGTTTGGGACTGTACCTTTCCAGTGGGAATGTCCCCAATTTTAAAAAGTCCCTAAAAAGGTTTAGATTTTTGCATAAAATTTCCCATTTTTTTAAAAATTTTCCAAAAAAATTTTATATCCCTTAATTTAGATACAAAAATTATTTAGGGGAAAATAAAAAACTCATTTTAAAAAAATAACCCAAAAGCTATAAGAGCAAAATTTTTAAAATCAAAAAATTTAAAAGGGGCAAAACCATACTTTTTCTTTGACATTATTACGCCCAAATTATTTTTCTTTTGATAATAAAAAGGGCCCCAATCACCTTTTTTTCCCATTTTTTTTCCCCCTTTACTCTGTGAAATTGGGCTCTTCAACTATCCCAATAGGCTCATCCCAAAGATAAACAATTCAGTCCCAGAGCTCAAGAATTCAAAACATTTTTAAATAGCTTTTGGAATTTTTTTTTGAACATATTGGGGGACTAAAAACAGTCTTTTTTTTCAAACAATAAAAACCCAAACCTCATAAAACCAGGGGGGTTTTCAGACAGTACCTAACAGCACTTTGGGGAAAATTTCTTTAAGAACATAATCTAGAACATGTTTTTTTGATGCAGGAAACTTTTCTGGTCTGCCTCAAAGGGGGTTTCTACTTTCACACATCTCCAACTTAAAACTAAAGGGAAAAGGAATCCCCAAAAAAAAAACACTTTTCCCGGGAACTGGGATTTGCCCCAAAGAAAAAAAAACCGGGCATATTTTCGCCAACCCAAACCCCCCACAAATAGAGAAAAATTTTCCGGGGGCTAAACAATTAATGGAGCCTATCACGGGGCCCCAAAGCAAAATTTGGGGAAATAAGGCGCCCAAACAAAAATTCTTAAAAGTGGGGAAACAAGGTTAGTTTCCCTTTAAATGGTAGAATGCAAAAGCCGCCATCGCCCAAAACCAATATTCTGACTTTTACAGGATCCAGTGACCCCCCAAAAACCCCCAAGGCGCACACCCCAAAGCGACATACAGAAAAAACTTCCCAAGGTACTTCACAGATATTTAAAAAAGGCATTTTCCCTAGGACTCTGCTGCCACAGGGGAAATTTTCATCAAAATTTAAAACTCCCAAAACCCTCCCCCACTACTCTTTTTAAGGAGGCCCCCCTTTGGAGAAAAAAATAAAAACAAGAGGAAGTAAACAACATTCATAAAAACCCCTACCCAACAAAAAAAACACCTGGACCGGGAGGGGATTGTTCCGGCAGATATTTAAAAAAATTTGGGTCTTTCCGTTTTTTTGTCCCCGCACCTTACTAGTTCCCCCTAAATGGGGGGTTTACAGGGGGCCCACTGCCAACCCCTAAATTTCCCTGCCCGTCAAAAAACCTATTCTGGGTCCTGAAGCCTAAACAGGGCCCCCAAAAGAACCCAAAATTTTAAACAGCCTTTTTCCCACAAATTTAATAAATCCTAAAAAAATCCTCACCAAAATACTAGCAAATTGGGTTTTTACAAGAGTATTGGGACCCCTGCATCTGAATCCCAGATGGGTTTTCCCTTTTAGGAATAACCTTTAAAACCGTGGGAAAAAAAGGGGGGTTACACCACGATCCAAAAGGGAAAACCAAACCCACCTCAAGAACAATGTTTTTTGAGTTTTGGGAGGGCAAAAAAAGGGCATTCAACCGGTGTCGGGGAATTTTCCTTCTCTCGACAGGGTTTTAAGGGCCCAAAAGGGGTTTGGAAATCAGTTTGTCACCCCCCCCCTGACCCCTTTTCCACCCAGCCCTGCCACACGATGGGGAATGTCAAAAATCCCCCCCCAATCAAGATCCCGATTAATAGAGGTACCCCCCCCCCGGGGGGTTTTGCCCACTACCCCCCCTTCCTTTAATCTTTTCTATGCCCCCCGCTAAAAAGACACTTAGAAGAGAAAAACCCCCTTTTAAAAGGGAAATCCAAATTTCCCCTCAAAACCCCAATAAAACTTTCGGCCTTCAAAAATGACATCCTTCTCTATATTCCCTGACCCAGAACAAAACATTGGCAAGGATCTTGGAGGTCTGCAAGCTTTTGGGCTCCCTGCGGTTTCAAAATCAATGGGGACAAATGGGAAGGGGCCTACTCCTAAGATTTATTTTCCAACCCCCCCGGGTTTGGTACATTACCCATTAAAAATGGAAAAAACACACAAATAAGTCCAACTCGGGGTTCTCATGCCCAAGAAATCCAAACCCCAATTTTTAATAAAAAATTTAAATTTACCCCCCTTTTTTGGGGAATTTAGGGGGTTTTTCCCGCAACCGGGAAAACAAAAGCTGACCCCTGTTCCCATTGGGGACAAAAACTTGGTCACATGATCCCTTTCCCAAAAAAAACTTTTAAAACTTTTTACCCCAATCAAAGCTGCCCTTTTACCCCAAAAACCCAAAAAAGGCAAATAAAGAAAATTGGGGGCTTTTTTCTCCAAATTTTTAAAACCCCAAAAAACCCTTAACCTCGCACGACCATGAATTAGTCTTAACCCCCAAAAACCCGCCCCCAATGGGGGCATAAATAAACCCCCCCAGATCCACTCTAAAAAGTTTTGGCAAAAAACAACTTAAAATTTGTAGGAAATTTTGGAAAACCCCAAATTCCAGGATTTTTCACAGATGTTAACTTAGACCCAACAATTTTCCCCTAACCTCTCAATTGACGAGTCTCTTGCATCCACTTATAAAAAATCTTCCCCCGGAAGAAAAAACAAAAAACCCCCTTTTACAAATGAAAACCCCGGGCCCGGGGTTGAAAACAAAAGCAGGCAGATCTAAACTTTCACAGGGAAAACCCCCCCCAAATCAAACAGTGGCAGTTTTTAGGGAAAACATAGAAAAGCGGACAAAATAACTTCAAAAACAGACGCCCCTTTCATGTTCAGCGGGGGCTAAACTTAAATTTCCGGCCCTAGATTTCCCCAACCCCCCCTTTCATTCAAGCAGGGATGCCCGTTTTTCATATTGGCCCGTCCAAAAACATCTGACGGGTTCCCGGGCCGGGAAAGGGTCCATTCCTTAAAATTTAGACAACTTTTTCAAAAGCACAAAACGTTTTAAAACCCCCAAAAAAATTTTTACGCCCCCATTGCATAAGGGCCCTTAGATTTTCTCCCCAAAATACAAGGTGGGGCCCCCGCCTACCCGGCCAAGAATGATCCCCCCCTGTCCCCCAACCCTACTTTTTACCTCCCCTTTAACAAGCTGTCAGATATTTACCGAAACCAAAGTCCCTAAATGGGAAAAAAGCCCCCTTTTGAATTTTCCCACAAGGTTTAAACATCTCACCTCAAAGAGGCCTTTTTTATGGGTTCCCCTTTAGAAAACCCAAGGGAATTTCCCCCAAAAAGTCAGTCACCCCAGGGGGACTTTTTCTTCACTTTCCTTTGGTCCCGCCCACGAAAAAACAGACCTTTTGGCCACCAGAACCACTCCCCTTTTTCCCACCAGGAATTTTTTCTTCCAAATTGCCCCAATTTCGAGCACGTGGCCGTTGTTTTTTTCGGGTCTTCCCCGATTTAGTACACCCCCAAAATCCCCAAACCCTTCCCCAAAAACACTCTTGGAAATATGTGGCCAAACAGCGGGGCCCGAAAGTCTGTCCTTTCAATGCTTGGATTCAAACGGGCCCCCCCACGCTAAAATTTTTCTGGATAAACTGTCCCACATATTCAGAATTTGGGTTTTAAAAAGACACAGGGACCCAAAAAAAAAAAAGACTAAAACACAAAACCCCCTTTTTTTCGCCCGTGGTTGAAAGTTTTATCACTCTTTACTCACACACCCTTTTAAAAACAAAAAAAAAAAAAAAATGCTTCGAATTTTACCACCTGGGGGGGGGGGGGGGGGGGGGGGGCCCTGGGTCCAAAACCAAACCCAATGCAAAACCTTTATCCATAACACAAAAACTTTCAATCTGAAAAGTGGGGGGTGGCACTACAACTCAAAAGCTTCGGGTCGGGGGGGGTTTGGGGGCGCGGCTGCAGGGAGGTTCCCCTCCCGTTTGGGCTTCCCCCCTCCCCCTCCTCTCCTTGTTCTTTGTTCCCTTTAAGTAAAAAAATTTGGGAAAAACTAACACAAATATAGTGTAGGGAAGAAGGAAACCCGTGATTCCGGGGACGCAATGGCCCAAAACCCACCCTGGGCTAATGCCCCTGGACAAATGGGTGTTTAAAATTTTGAAAAAAACCGGAAATGAAAATCTCAAATTGGACGAGTTTTTTAAACTGAGCTTCCCCTGTTTTTGGAGACAAGCAAACTTTTTTTTGCCCCTTTCATAATTTTTTTCTTCTGGCCCAAAACAGCCATAAAGGTTTTTTTTAAAATGTCAAAAGTGTTTGCCCAAAAAAAAACAAGTTTAAAAAAAAATCAAAAAAAATATTTAAAAAAACAATCAAGCAGTGTTAAAAAAAAAAATCCAAATTGGGTATAACAATCCCCAGGGGAAAGACTCTTTGTTAAAAAAAATCCGCCACATTGCTGGTATGGTTTTCACATTGTAAATTTTTTTTAAAATGGAATATGGGAAAACACAAAAGCTACTAAAAAAAAAACATTTTTTCCCCATATTTTTTAAAAATAGGGGTTTTAAATTCTAATATGGGCTAAAACAAAATAAACCAAACAAATTTTGTAAAGAATTAGCCCCATTGAAGGGGGGCTAATCCATAGGTTTTCTGTGTGGAAACCAAATTTGTAGCAGATTTTACACAAAAGAAAATTTTCCCCTTTTTTTTTTTTTAAATTTAAATGTATTGTATTATATTGTATTGTAAAAATTGGAAAAAATTGGTCTCAGTTTTTTAAGCACAGACATATAATAATATATAAAATATATTTATAATATAAATATATATAAATAATATAAACTTTAATTTAAAATTTTAAAAAATTTATATAAAAATGTGTGTTTTGGGGATTCCCAAAACCAAGGGCGACATGTTTATTAGGGGTTTCGCCATTTCCTTGGTGTCTTGGGTCCCAAAAACGTTTGAAGCCCTATTCTCTATTAAATTTAACGTATTAACCCCCCAAAACTAGGTTTAATTGTCACCCCCCATTTGCCCACATTTTGGATTTTAAATAGGGCATTACAAAAAAGCCCAAAAAAGAAATCTGTGACCCTAATTTTTGAATCCAGGGATGAAGGCGTAAAAAAGTGGCGACCCAGACATAAATTAAAAAAGTGTTTTTAAAAAAAACCCGGAGTTTAAAACCCGGACATATTGTTTTTGTTTTACAAAAATGGGCATTGTTCTCGTTTTACTAACCGCTTGTTAAAAGAAACAAAATTGTAAAAAATATTTTTGTACCCGTGGGCGGGGGAGTCCCCTTTACACAACGACCGAAACACAAACCCCCAGCAAAAAGCAGTAAACCATTCCCCCTTTTCCCGCAAAGGAAATGAGATAACACACAATCTTTGGGGGTTTTGTGGGCCCGAGTTCTGTTGTAAACACAGAAATACATAGAGACAATGTCACCCCCGCAGATTTTTCCGAACACTTCTTCACCCTATAGGGGACACCGTTTAAATGGTTTTCAAATTTTCCCCAAAATTTAACCTCAAGCCCAGGGTAGGATAGAAATGTTTCAAAAGAGATTTTAAGTTTTAAAAAAAATGCATGTTTTCCCCTGAGCAGAATAAAAGCTTAAAAAGTCAAAAACCAAATTCCACCCCTGTTTCCCCCAACAGGTGGAGGTCATTGCTTCTCCAGACAATACAGACAGAAGACACTAAGTAAAAAAAAACCCCAGGGTTTAATTTTAATTAAAAGAAACTTACAAACCTTAAATCTGTTTCACAACTTTGGTTTTTGGCTTTTAGGTCATAACTGGAGCCCTAACACTAACTGTGGGGGGACAAATACCATATGGCCAAATTGTAGTCAATTGACTTCTCACATCACCCATCGTAGGACCCATCATTTTCATGGCAAGAAACTTCATCCAATCCAATTATACAGGAATTATGACGATCTTACGGACACAGAGCATGATCTATTCAGAGTAAGTAGAAACCGTCTGCCGATTTAATGTCAACATTCAGGGCAAAAACCCATTGAAGGAGACTGGAGTTCCGTCATTCTGTTGCAGGGCTCGCCTGCTTTATTCACTTTTATATGAGCTGTAATATCTAGAACTACTTTGGGCCAGGATGAACTGAACTAATTTTGATGGGGGTCCTCCCTCTTGGTGTTGTGTCAGTGTACGGTCAGTGGCCCAAAGTCATGTAACCCTTTGATAACACCAGTTACCTATTCATATTAGTAAAAACTGCCCTGTCTGCCCACTTTAAAGGGACACTGCCATCAGAAAGGAGGATTTTTGGTAAAACAATATTCCTGGAAAAAATGTATTTATGTTTACAACATTTTTCGGCCCTTTTTGTATTTTGGGAAATAAAAAATACATATAAAATATTATCCTTCTGTAACTGTGATATATAACTTTGTAGTACAGCCGGGCAGACTAACCTCACTTTAGTTCATCTGCTACTTGTCTCTATATAGTGTAATTAAAAATAAAATGACGCAACGATTGCTCTATTGTTCTCTCCACAGAAATAGATAAGAATATGCTTCAGCAGACAGTAAATGAAAGAGAAATAGGTTGAACTTTTTCTGCCCTGGGGTGGTGGGGGGGGAGGATTTCTTCAAACCTGTCAGGTAATGTCTATTAACACACCCACAGTCTGAAAGAAGAACCATAAATCAATGTTCTCACTGCTGCTATCAGAGCTCACAGACAAGTCAGGGACTAGCCAGGAAGTCTTACAGTAAGAGGAAAAACAAAACACCCATTACAAACAAATCATAGAAAACCTTTATGTTGCATGACACTGATGGTATTGTACATATCATGAAAGATTTAATACCCAGAGCTGCTTTGGGCCAGGCGGGCGTAAACTGAATTTGATGTGGGGCATCCCTCTTAGTATGGTGGCAGTGTGGGATCAGTGGCCCAAAGCTATTTGACCTTTTAAAAACACCAGTTACTTATTCAAATCAGTGAAAACTGCCGGTCTGCCCACTTTGATGCCAGTTTTAGTGCCCAGAATCACTTTAACCCTTTAAATCTTAGTTTTAGGTTTCTGCTTTGATGCCCATTTTATGCCAGCTGTTAGTGTTTACCGGGCTTGTTTCAGCTGGCTTGTCCTTGGTCCACATCAGTGTAATGACATTTATTAAGCTGATAAGTTTTCCTATTTATTATCCTCTTAAAAAACAAAAAATATTAAGAAACTGGTGAACAAGAAACCAGCTTCAGCTTCGTCTTCAAGATTGGGTTGCAGCACTGGGATTGCTAATGCGATACATAGGCTTGGAGTGACATCTAGTGGTCACAAGGGGCACAGACGTCGCAGACCGGCCATAGAAGTAGCTGAGTCAGGTGAAGCACACAGCAAACACACGCACAGCGGGGTCAGTCACAGCAAAGAGGGAGTACTGTAGGAAGACTGTGTATCGTGTCTCTCCCATGTATGTACAGCCCCCGGTGCGGCAGTGTAATAAAGGGTGACCCTGTGGTCACTAGTGGCAACAGCCAGAAAATAGGGCAGGAGTTCAGGGAAATAATGGGGGCCTCAACAATCACTATGGCCGTACTGATGGCACTGGAGGTCTCCCTCAGGTTGCAGGCAGGCAGCACAGGTCTTCGAAGCCCCCGAGCCTGGGACAGCTCCTCCAGATGAGAACTTGCAGGCAAAATACTGGGTCCACACAAAGCTGCTGGGCACCGATCGGAGCCGGGTGACCATGGGTGCACGCTCCCTCAGATTAGAGCATACTTGCCAACGTTTGAAAGCGAAAAAGCAGGAGATTCAATTTGAATGGACATGACATCTGGTTGGCTTGGTCACGCCCCTTAAAACAAGCCAACACCACCTCCACCTATCTTGCTTAATGGCTTTGAAGACAAGCCAGGTTGATGCCCCAATGTAGCCAGTAGATGCCCTTGTAGCAAGGTGATGCCCCCCCTTCTTGTAAGCTATCTACTGTGCCCCCTTGTAGCCAGGTAGAATGCCCCTTGTGCAAAGGTTTAGATGCCCCTTTTGTAGACAGGTGATTGCCCCACATTGTAGCAGAGTAGATGCCCCCTTTCTGTAGAAAACTAGATGCCCCCTGTAGCCAGGTAGTGCCTCCTTACAGCCAGGTAGAGCCCCCTTGTAGCCAGGTAGAGCCCCCTTTTTAGACAGGTAGAGCCCCCTTTGTAGACAGGTAGTGCCCCCAGTGCAGCCAGTAGAGCCCCCTTTGTAGCCAGGGTAGAGCCCCCCTTTGTAGCCAGGTAGTGCCCCCATAGCAGACTAGTGCCCCTCTATAGTAATTAAAATAAAAAATAATAAAAGCCATTCCCTCCCCAGGCTCAGCAAAGCACGTCCAGGCTCAGGACATCTCCCAGACGTACGGACTCAGCGTCGCAGAAACAAAAACCAAAAAAAAAAAAAAATAAAAAAGGAGGTGGTGAGTGCGGCCGCGCGTACACCACTGCACCGCACTTCACACCCTGCGACGCTGATATGTATGATACAGGGCACTTCTATGGCGCCCGCGGGGTCCATTCAAAGAACCCCCGCTTGGCATGATGCTTGTGTAGCAGGAGGTTCGCCGACTCTGCCGGGGTGGCAGGGGGGGACCCCATTAGCGGGACCCCCCCCCCCAAAAACGGGAGAGTTGGCAGGTATGGATTAGAGCTGGTTGTGCCAGGTTTAAGTAGCAGGAAGCCTCATGGAGTGGCAGCGAGCTGGAGGAGTTGAGGGATCAGTCTGGCCCAGGACCCGCCCCAAATGTAGGTTTTTTAACAGCAGTTTCCAATTAAGACTCTCGTCTTCTGTCTCCATTTCAAGGAAATATCTTTTTCACAGTATAAATATGGAACTATAGGAAATTAGGGTCAGAGGAAAAACTTTTTGGTACATTTTGTCAACACACTTTGTTATTGCTGATTTCACAGAAAAACTTTTTCAAAAAGTATTTTTATCTATATGGATTTGGAACTACAAACCAGTCACTGAAAAAAATCTTAAACAAATCCAATCTCTAACATATAACTTTTAATATATACCCATAAAAAGACACGAGTCGTATCTGAAATCTAATCTTAGTCAAAATATTTACTCTAACTATATACTCTTCCCTACTCTAAATCCCTACACTTACCTCCAGTTTCGACAAGCTAATAGTCACCGATAAAGGACGCCTAGTCTCTGTGGGAACTTTACCCTATAAATTACTTAAATGTCCCTATCAACCACCAGACATCAATAGCTGATATACATTTCTGTATTGTGTTTATAGATACATCAATTCAACACCGTATCATATTTCCTATAAAGTCCCATAATAAAGTACTCAAATGATCACAGTCCACTGATATGGGCACTGCAATTTTTCTTTTTCAGATATAGGGTCAATATATATATATATTGTCGTGTAGGGACATAAGACAAATTTATCCGCACATCATTACAAGTTACACATCAAACCATTATCCTCGACGCGTTTTCACCCCCTCAATACTCATGGGGTTTATCAGGAGGAATCTCCTAGGAAACCTTCCACTGACTCAAGATAGTAGTCTCCACGATATGCTGATGCTCCATGTCCTGTATCCCATCTTAAATAAGATTTCAAAATCGACGCTGTTTACCGCCCTAAGGTGCACTCACCTCGGCGTTCTTCAATCGCTTAATGCGCATGGCGCGGCATATAATGGATCATAGAACACACATCTCTCACCGCGCCTGCGCAGATAGGCTCGGACATCCTTTGGAATCGCCATGCGCATCGCGGCTAAGAGCGGTGCCATAACAACAGCACCACTACAACGCGCACGCGCAGACAGCTCAGGATTCACATTTAGTACTGCGAGTGCGCCAGGCATCTTATCGGCATTACCTCCGGCCTGGAGCCATCTGCGCACGCGCAAGAAACGCGCGCACCGCTCACAGTCCTGCCACCACATATACTCATGGTTCTTCAGGGATGTAATTGGAGCAAGGTGTCCAGTTATACACATTTCATCCACAGGCTGGAGCCTAGTAAGTTTAGTGCCTTAAGTTGTGACCCTACCATCTGGGGCTCACAGCGCATGGTTCTCACTATTCCCCACATATTTAAGCAAGATATAAATTCACTGTCATGCAGGCAGTGATACAGCCCATACAACTGTACACATCAGGTGGCCAAATATGAAACATTCCCAATGCACACAATGGTCATTCATTATAGGGCCAAATGTACCCATCAATGGGCAAAGTATACCCATCAAAAAATCAACAAAAGGAATACTTAATAAGGCATGGAAAAACATCATATTTTAAAAATAAATCAATACTAAATGCATACAAAGATAAAATTTCGGGATCAAAAATGTATTTAAATCCCTCAGATATTGGGATTATATCCTATCATGGCTATTCTGCCCAGATATCACATCCCATTTAAATCATTTGAGTCTACAAGGTACCAGAGAAAAACGCTGAATATATATGTATTATACGTTATTTCAAATGAAACAGCCAAAGTATAGAAGTTCATTGAAGGGACCATCTGGCTGTATTGTTTCATTCTAAAGAGGTCACTCATGTTTCCTTACAAAGTAATTTTTGGTCAAAGATTTCCCTTTCTTATGTATAGATTTATCTTCTCATACACAAAACATCATGCCCGAGGGAATGACCACCTCATGCTCCATCCTAGATGTGCCTGGTCCTAAGGGGTGTCTCGTCTATGTCGTAATCCCATAGATGTTCACCAATGACGAGTTTTTAATTGTTGGTCGTCTTGCCTATATACTGTTTTCCAATGCTACAGTTACAAAGATAGACAACTCCCTGGGTCAAGCAATTCATGAAATTCACGGTAACATAGATCTTCCCCGTACCGAGCTCTTAAATCCTTAGTCTGACAAATAGTTTAACAAAAAAAGTTACATCTTCCACATCTAAATTTTCCCAACGGTTTTAGTTCTAAACCATGTTTCTGTTGGTTTAGGTGACGTTGTAATGGCTGTGAATCAGCCTATCTCTCATGTCCTTCCACTCTCTAATGTCACTTGAGGAAGTCCTTTGAGAGACAGTCAGGCTAGTTCTTTATCACAATGCAATATACACACCAATGTTTCCGCAAAAATCTCATCACATCATTATTTTCTATTGTCATATGTGGCCTATTATCTAAAGTGGTTTTTTCTCACTTCTAGGTCCCCTCGGGTTTCAATAAATGGTTCCGTCACTCCCAAGTGCGTTCTTAAATGCAGTTTCAATAATGATGGAGGGTATCCCCTTTCCAGAAACCTTTCTTTAAGGTCGTTTGCTGTTGGTATAAATCCTCCTTATTTGGGTGCAGTTTATACGTATACGTGGTATTGACCTTTGGGTATGCCTTTTTTGAGTTTTTCCTGGGTGATATGAATTCCACCGCAGGAGGCTGTTAGTAGCCGTCGCCTTAACGATGAGTTCAAGGTTTATGTAAACCCAACTCATCCCTGAAAAAATCTCAGATCCAAAAATAGCTATTTATGACATTTATGGATCTCGAATGTAAATTTCAACCAATTTCATTAGTGTTCAACACCTGAAGTATTCTCATAAAGTCGCCTCCGTGCCCCCTCTTGGCCTCAGCTCGAAGGCGTAATCTATAATCTGCACCCAGTATAGTAATCTTGTTGGGTGAACCCCTCCATCTCCTCTCCCGAAAATCCAGGGCCCTCTACCAACAGCCCAGGAAACAGATTTGCTTTAGATGGGAGGGGCATGGGCTTCCCATGGCAGCACCGAGCTGGTGGGTAGGACCCTGGGTCACGAAGAGGAAATAGTTATGGGTTAAGTATAACTTCAACAGTTCAAGAAACCAAATTTATTATGTTTTTCAAATTGTATCCCCCTCATTCCAATGAAATTTATATCCGGCATGGATGCACCCGCGGTGGGATTACTGCTATAACAGTGCCTTCCACATCCACTGAGGCTGACCATACACCTTCTCAGTTGTTAAATCCCCTCCTTTTATTCTTAAGAGGTCAGCCGTGTCTCTCAGATTGGAGGGAAGGGCAATAACAAAATTCTCTAAGTATCTTATCCATTAGTATTTCAACATTTTGTGTCAGGAATTCAATACCCGACACTTTCGGGCGACATCTCAGGGGAACCAAGCCTTTATTGCACCTTCGGTAATGCGTAAAGGTCGCTACTTGTGGTTATTTTCGGGAGTAAGAAGGCGGCCTCACCTTTGACAGGATCCCTCATCACACCGCCATGTATAATAATGGATTTCACTAGTTCCCACAAGAATCTTTTGTGGGTAGTCACCTTCCAGGATTGATATCCTGTCCGATCCTCTATAAGTCTCTTACACACTTCTGGGTATAACCCTGGTAATAACCACAGATGTGTAAGAGACTTTATAGTGGATCGGACAGGACCTATACCATCCTGGAAAGGTGACCCCACAGAAGATTCTTGGAGGGAAATAAGAATATTTCATTATACATGGCGTGGATGAGGGGATCCTGTCAACAGGATGAGGCCACCTTCTTATCCGAAATAACACAAAGTAGCGCACCTTTTACGCATTTACGAACGGTGCATAAAATGCTTGGTTCCCCTGAGAAGAGTGTCGCACGATAGTGTTAGGGAATTGATTCCTTGACACAAAATGTTGCGATCTTTGTGGATAAGAATTATTAGGGAATTGTATTGCCCTTCCCTCCTATATGAGCAGACAGGTCTGACCTCTTAAAGAAAATGTGAGGGGTTAACATCGAGGGAAGGATGTAGGGTGGTGCTCAGTGGATGGGAGGCACTGTATAAAGCAGTATCACGGCACCGCTGGGGCATCCCATGCCGTGGAAAATATTATTCTTGGATTGAGGGGGGATTCAATTTGAAAAAAATTAATAAATTGGTTCTTGAACTGTTGGAATTTATACTTAACCCTAACTATTTCCTCTTCGGACCCTGGGTCTACCACCAGATCGAGGGGTACCTGCATGGGAAGCTCCCAATGCGCTCCCACGTATGCAAAATCTGTTCCTGGTGGTGGGAGGGGCATGTGTTCGGAGAGGAGATGGAGGGGTTCACCACACAAGATTCTATACTGGGGCTGATTAATAGTGAGTATTCGTGCCTGTGCAGGCAAGACAGGCGTCGTTTAGAGAATTTATTCAGGTGTTGACAACACACTAATGAAATTGGGTTGAAATTTTCATTCGTGGATCCATATGTAAGGAAATAGCTTTTTTGGATCTGAGGATTTTCAGGGATGAGGTTGGGTTACATACAAACTGAACTACATCGTAAGGAGGAGGCTACTAACAGCCTCCATGCGGTGGATTTTCATATCACCGGAAATAAAACTCAAAAAAGGCAAACACAAAAGGTCAATACCTAACGGTATAAGTAGAAAACTGCTCCAGAATATAAGAGATTTTTACCAACAGGCAAACGACCTTAAGATAGGTTTCTGAAAAAGGGGAGAAAACCTCCATCAGTATTGAAACTGCATTTAAGAACGCACTTGGGAGTGACAGGAACCAATTTATTGAAAAAAAAACCTGCAGGGGACCTCAGAAGTGAGGAAAAACCAACTTTATGGATAATAGGCATATGACAATAGAAATAATGATGTGATGAGGATTTTGCGGAAACAATTGGGGTATTATTGCATTGTGATAAAGATCATGCTGACTGTCTCTATAAGACTCCTCCAAGTGACATATAGAAGAGGAGGTCAATTGAAGAGATAGGTGATTCACAGCCGTTACACGTCACCTCCTAAACCAACAGGAACATGGTGTAGAACGATAAAACCGTTTTGGGAAGTTTAGATGGTGGAAGATGTACATTTTGTAAACATATTTTGTCAGGAATAAGGAGTTTAAGAGCTCAGGTGACGGGGAAGATCTATGTTATCCGTGAATTAATGAAATTGCTGTAAACCCAGGGAGTTGTCTATCTGTGTAAATGTAGCTGTGGAAAAACAAGTATATAGGCAAGGACGGACCAGACAATTAAAAACTCGCATTGGTGAACATCTAGGGATGTACGACAATAGAACGTGACCACCCTTTAGCCAGGGCACTTCTGGATGGAGCATGTGGGGAGATTCCTCGGGCATGATGTTTTTGTGTATGGAGAGAATAAATCTAACATTAAGAAAGGGACATCTTGACAAAAAAATTTTTACCTTTGTAAGAAACAGAGGTCGGGACCTTTAGAATGAAAACCAATTCAGCCAGAGGGTCTTAATGAACTTCTTTACTTTGGCTGTTTCATTTGAATAAATGGAGTATACATATTTATTCAGCGTTGTCTCTGGTACCTTGTAGGGCTCAAATGATTTAAATGGATGGTGATATCTGGGCAGAATAGACCATTTGGCATATTATCCATTATCTGAGGGATTAATATACCCATTTTTGATCCCGAAATTTATCTCTTGTATGCATTTTTTATATTGATTTATTTTTAAAATGTTGTTTTTCCATGCCATTTTTTAGTATTTCTTTTGTTTGATTTTTTGGATGGGTATTACTTTGCCCATTGATGGGTTACATTTGGCACATTAATGAATGACCTGGTGGTGCATTGGAATGTTTCATATTTGGCCACCTGATGTGATACACAGAATCAGTTTATAGCGTCTGGAAAGAGCGGCGTTTAAAGCTAAGAATGTTGTCTAGAATTCTTTTTAAGATAAAAAATGTTAGTACAGGGTGGAAGAGGATAAGCACTATAAAAAAATTCATTCCCAAAAGACTGAAGGTCACGAATGTTAGGTATATGTGTCTGCGTGTGATTGATGTTCATAACAATATTCTACTTCTAAAAATTAGACATTTGAGCAGAAAAATTGTATCAATAAATCACTTGAGCTAATATAGGTTGGGTGTGTCAAAGCCTCTTTTTTATGAACCTACATATCTGCCAATGACCAGTGTTGTGTTTTGCTCAGAGGCGTGTACACAATTGATTGGAAAAGAGAGGAACTTCTTTATCACTTAATTGAGGATGTGAAGACCGGCCATGGGAAAAACAACGTTAATAGGGATATGACACTAAAGCGTTACCTGGCTGTTCTATGAGACAACCGGCTTCATAAAAACATACTCATGTATGAGTAATGACTTTTTTAGGAGGATATTAAAATATTTACCTATTTTGATTTCTTAGATAAAAGCATTAATTTTCTCAAATATCTATGCCCTTTTATAAACCTCCTATTACAATCTAATATGAAAAAAGCATCAAAAAATAATAATTGGGTTCTTCTTTTATTCAATTTTTTTTATGATGTAGTGGAGGGGGATTAATACACTGTTTCTATTTTTGAGGATGACAACCACAGCTCGTAGTGTAGTGCAATATATGGACAGATGTTTCATAAATTGAAGCAGGACCTGGACTCATTGAAGTGTTTGGGGCGCCACTGGCCAATGAGGTTCAGTTGTGAATAAAATGTAAAGTTCTGCATCTGGGTACAAATTAATTCTGCAGGCATCATATGTTCTAGGAGATAATAATAGGAGATGCATAGACTACAGAACAGCATGCAGTTTGTCAATCAAGCTGCATCTAAGGCAAGCAAGATTTAGCGTGTATTAAAAAGAGGCAAGGACTCACGGGACAAGGATTATAATATTACTCGCCGATTATAAAGCATCGGTGCCGGCTCACATGGAATATGCTGTTCAGTTTGGGCTTCAGTTTACTAGAAGAGATGTAATGGAGCTAGAGAGAGTACAAGACGAGCAAACCAAACTTATCAAGGGCGAAATGGGAGCATCTTAGTTATGGAGGAGAGGTTAGGACTTAGAACTAGAATTGAACTTTTTAGTATTGAGAAAAGACGGGCACTGGGGGACAAAGATTAATTTATATAAGTATTTAAATGGTCCCTACACAAAAAAGTATGGGGGTAAAATTATTTTCATGTAAAGCCCCCTCAAAAAAACAACAGGGACATTCCCTGCGGGCTGGAAGAAAAGAAAAAAGGATTCAATCTCCAGAAGGAGAATAGCGTTCTGCATTGTAAGAACTGTATAATCTTGTGGAATAAGCCGCCTCGAGATGCTGATCACAAGCAGAAACAGTAGCGGTGTCTCCCAAAAAGGCTTGATACATACACTAAACTAAAGCATATTAATTATGTATGTAGCTATATAAAATTCTAGATCCAGTCTGATGGCAAATCTAGGATCAGAAATTAAATCTTCCTTAGAGCAGATTGGTTCTTGCTTTATGGGTTCAAAAGCCTTTACCATTAGGGAAGCTAGGCTTATTTCCCTCCTTTTCCTCACATTTTCCCCATATGGACATATGTCTTTTTTCAACCATACTATGTAACTATGTAATAATTCTAATTCTCTTATTCAGACTCACAATTGATGTATGTTTGTTGTTTTGAGGGAAGAAATCTGTTCCTTACATATGAATGTGGTTCATAAAAATCTCATGCACATGTTGTTCCGACAGTCCTATTCAGATGTATGGATCAGATTTCTGCAAACAAATCTTCTATTTCTAAATATATCCTTACTGTAGGTGATAAATGTTTGAGGTTAATAAAAGCATCCCCTTCATTTCCCCATGGTCCCATTCTGACTCTAAAAGTCACAGCGAAAAATATCGCCACGAGTATTGCCTGTATCGTGGCAGCAGCTAACATCCAATAATAAAAATATAAATATGTAAAAGAGGCAGTAGTAGTCCAAAATCCAATGGAGAAATCCACACTTCCTAAGATTCAAAATTAATTTCTTCAAGTTTAATAAAATTATAATTAAATGGGACCAAGATGGGGGAACATAGGAAAAAAGTAATACCTCCGCTGCTGCAGATGATGGAGCTTCCTTTTCACTTCTAGGTTTTTCATGACAAACAGTGAGCGAATAGCGCATAATCCTCTCCTGTGTGTTGGGATGAGACCCTGGAAGTTAAAGGGGTTGTCTCATCTCAAAGTTTCATAGGATGCATGAATTAAATAATGCTGCTTTGCTCTGTCATTCATGGTCAAGCTGTCTGTAATTAGCATATGAGCTCCGTTTATTCAGACTTCTGCTAATTAGATAAATCTCATGCTGTCAGGACCAGGGAAGCTTCTTAGTTTAAGTAAACAATAGTAATTACTGGCTTTTTTCTGAAAGATCAGATAACAAACAAGCTCTCACTTTGGAGTTTTGTGCTGCTGTGACCTGTACCCCCTTGCTATCAGATAGAACAAACAGCACGGGGGGGGGGGGAGAAAGAGGTAACACAGGTCGGTCACTTGGGGGACCAGAGAGAGCACAGAAAGTGATAAAATCATTTGTAGCTCCGCAACAAAAATAAAATGAACTATCGGAATATATTTGGAAAACATTTTTATTTAGTGTTCCCAACATGTAGAAAGCTAATCTTTGCAGTGAGACAGCCCCTTTAAGAGGAGCATTTCTGAGGGAGCTCCCAAACTGC
>JAODAL010058512.1:0-22042 GCA_025379985.1 Phyllomedusa bahiana
CAAATACTGTTTAGCCCCCCCAGAATTCATTGGCCCACTGCCTGATCTCAAAAAAACGCGTTTTGGACCTCCCACTGTTCTTTGTGCCCTCGGGGCCTAATACTTTTTTGGCCGCCCCCAAATGTCTTTGTCCACTCCCTACCTCATATGCCCGCCGTGACCTCCGCTCTCTTTTAGGCCCCCTCTGTGGCTTCCTCTTTTTTGCCCCCCTAAAAGGATTGTCCATTGTGCCACTGCCTACCTCATGTGCTGTGGCTGCCGCCATCACCCCCACACCTGTCACAATGTCCACCTGATCTCAGCTTTTTTTTTTTCCAGCTTTCGCTGGCATGTTTTTTCAGGCACATCCCCTTTGGGTTTTTTTGGTCTTTTCCCCTTTTAAAGTGCCCAGGGAATTTTTATATGAACCACAAGAGCGGGCGGCAGTCATCTATGTCAAACAAAACACCTTTGTATGAAGACCAAAACCCAAGCCCCCTCTGCATATTAAGCATGGCACAATGTTCTACAGCACCCTGAAGGCTCGTGCAGCCTGGAAATAGCTGTTTTTTAAAACGCTTTCGTGCCGAAGAAATTCAACAAACAAAATTTGTCGGAAAATTGCGAAGTGACCGAACGAATTTTTGAGAAATTCCCCCCTCCTACCGCACATAGGGGTTAATGACTACATGAGATAACTGATTAAGATTGTTACGATTAAAGGGGTTTTTTCCCCTAAAAATTTTTGAGAATCTTTTTTTAACCCTTTTTGACAATGCCACTGTTTAAAATTACATTGAAAAAAACCCCCATAGACTACTTAGCACTAAAAAAAATAAAATACACCTTTTATTTTCAAATAACCAAAACCTAACTTCCCTTTACAAGACCCTCAAAACAACAAAGAAACCCTAACCTATCCAACAGACACTAGGGTACTCCCCCCAATAAGGCGCCCCCTCCCGTACCTATCCCTTCTACAATCCCACAATTCCCTATTATCAAATACATAGATTTAACAATTCTCCAATATATCCTAAAAATATATGACTTACATATATCTTTAAATTTTCTAAAAAAGTCACTTAATATATCTAGAAACAACCAAAAACATTTTAAAACACAAATAGTGGAAAAGGGGTTTTTGATACAAATTTTCCCCCCCCTCTTTTGTCTTTTCCCCCAAACCGAAGCGTTTCCCCCATCTAATGTATGGGTTTTCGGGCAAAAGGAAAAAAAGTTAGACCCTACTCAATACAGAAATGATAAAGCAATATAAACTAAAAAAGATTTCCAATACTCGCATTCCCAAAATATCTGATATAGGTCCCCGTGTCCCAATTTGGAATTGGGGACAAAATGGGGCAGGATACCACCTTTAAAAAAATGGTTTTGGGGCCAAATTCTTACCTGCTTCCAAAAAGCCCAAAATGCCCCCCTAATGCCTATTCGCCTCAAACACCATGCATTTTCCGGCCCCCGGGAAAAAAAACCCCCGCATGCGCAAGACTGCCATGGTCCAGAACGCCCCCCGGGCTATTAATGAATACCGGCATGCGCCGCTCTCCGGCCGGTGTCCTGGAAAAAGCTTTCACAGACATGCCGAAGCGCCGTCCAGAATATCCCCCCGGCCATTAAAGAAACCCCACATACCTCGCCTCCCGGTCAATGCCATAAACCAACCTACATGGGGCAGACCAATGATAAATATCAACAATGCCAGAGACTATTCAAAAAAATATAACGGGGCCTGAGGCAAACCCGTAAATATTGATTTCCCAGATCTGCAAGCAGCAAAGGTTACACCCAAAAGCACTACGCTCCTTTCCTATACCCAGTTTCAAAACAAATAACACCTTAAAAATATACAGTCTTTGTGATTAGAAAAAATAACCTATCCTAAACAAAAAAAATAAATATATTTTTTTTAAATTAAAGATGAATCCTAGATAAATGGAATAAAGCCTCCTGGCTTTAACGTTTTTAATTGGTAGATCCAAAAGGTCTCTCTTTGTAGGATTTTCCTTTCAAAGTCACCCATTCTTGGGCCCAGTTTAACCACTTCCAGCACTGAAAAAGAGAGTACTGTAATGTACACTCCCTACACTGGCTACCCTTTGCTCAGTACTCTCTTTTACAGAGTACTGATATTGTTTGATATTTATCATTGGTCTGTCCATGTAGGTTGGTTCTAGGACATTGACCGGAGAGGCGAGGTATGTGCGGTATACCATTTAATGGACCGCAGGGTATTCTGGACGACAGCTTCGCGCATGTCTGTGTAAGCTGTTACCAGGACACCGGCCGGAGACGTGGCGCATGCACGGTATTCATCTAATAGACCGCGGGGCTTTCTGGACCGATGACAGTCTTGCGCATGCGCGGGTATTTCCGGGGGCTCACACATGAGTGCTTGGATGCTACATTACCTTCAGCATGAGCCACGCATCAAGGCAATCAAAATGAACAGCAATTACTGGGTGGCCACCCTCCTTGATCCACATTACAAGACAAAAGTGAGCAATTTCCTTCCTGCCACCTATACAAATTGACAGTAGAATGCAGGAATTTGAGACAGTGCTCAATGACCAACTCAAGACATCTGTTGCGTCTTCTTCACATTCTAATGTCACAGTGGAATAACGTCAGTAATGTGCCATAAAACACACTAGAGGCTGGTTTTGTAAATTCCATTTACACAGAGCACAGTATTTGGATTCTAAGCTCTTTGTGTGGTGTTGTGCTCTGCAGAAAGATCTTGATCTCAGTGCGTAGTATGTTTAAAAAATTTCTTGGAAACAATGGTTCTGCAGCTTTGAAGTACTGCCAAACAAAAGATACATTCAATTCCCTTCAATTTCCCCCATGGTGATCTGTGCATAGATCTGTGCAGGGAAAAGTAAACAGCTTGCTACCATAGGGGAGCAAGCCATCTCATACTAAGCTAACATCATCTTTCCACTGTCCTACTCCATCCCTCCACCTGATCTCTCTATCACTGTCAATGGCTCTACACTCTCACAAGACCCACAAGTCCGCAGCCTTGGGATAACCTTTGACTCCTCTCTGTCTTTCAAACCACACATCCAAACCCTCACCTCTGCCTGCCTCCTCCACCTAAAAAATATCTCACGCATCCGCCCATTCCTCAACTTTGACACTACAAAAACGTTAGTCCATGCCCTTGTAATCTCCCGCTTAGACTACTGTAACACCATTCTCTGTGGCCACCCATCCAGCGCTCCTGCTCCTTTCAAACCATCCTCAACTCTGCTGCCTGTCTCATCCACCTCTCTCCTCACTACTCCTCTGCCTCTCCCCTCTGTCAATCCCTGCACTGGCTAACCATTGCCCAGCGAAGTCATTTCAAGTTACTAACCATGACCTACAAAGCTCTCCATAACATCTCCTCTCCATACGGTACATCTCTGCTCTAATCTCCAGATACCTCCCCTCTCACAATATCCGCTCCTCATAGGACCTTCTTCTCTGCTCTCCTCTCGTCAGCTCCTCACACAACCGTCTACAAGACTTCTCTCATGCTTCCCCCACACTCTGGAACTCATTACCCCAAAACATCAGACTCTCCCCAACTTTTACCAGCTTCAAAAGCAACTTGAAAACCCATCTCTTCAGGATTGCTTATAACCTATAATAACCCCACCACCAGTACAACCTCCACAAACATGTCTGCCCCCACCTTCTGTCTCTTCCCTCCTTCCTTGTAGATTGTAAGCCTTCACGGGCAGGGTCCTCTCCCCACTCTGTGTCAGTTGTCATTTATCGTCACCATTGTATTTGTTCAACATTAGTTATGTATGTAACTCCCCTAGAATGTACAGCAACCTGGAATCAATTGCGCTCTAAAATAAATAAATAATAATAATAATTTATGGAGTTTTCAGAGCTTATACAAAAAACAAAATAGTGCCGAAATATGTCTGAATGCTCATCAGATGATGCCACTATATCTGCAAAGTATTATTTTTTTTATTTTATTAACATGCCCAGCTTTGTGCAGGACAGTAGTTTTTATGCTACTAGGACTTTTGGCCTCTGCTCATCTTTCACAGATTTACAGTTCTTACAGTGAAGAACGCTTTCGCTTTTCTCCTCTGGAGATGGAATCTTTTTTTCTCTAGCTGAAGGGAATGTCCCCTTGTCTTTTAAGGGGGCTTTACATGAAATAATTTTTTCCCATACTTTTTGTAGGGACCATTTATATATTTATATAAATTAATCATGTCCCCCAGAAGCCGTGTTTTCTCAATAGTAAATAAGTTCAATTCTACTAACCTTTCCTCATAACTAAGATACTCCATTCTCCTTATAAGTTTGGTTGCTCGTTTTTGCACTCTCCATTACATCTTTTCTATACACTGGGGCCCAGAACTGAACAGCATATTCTAAGTGAGGATGCACCAATGCTTTATACAGCAGTAGAATTACATCCTTGTCTTGCGAGTCCATTCCTCTTTTAATACACGCCAATATCTTACTTGTCATAGAGGCAGCTGATTGACACTTCATGCTGTTTAGCAGTCTACGATCTACAAGAACGCCCAGATCTTTCTCAACAAGCGATTCTTCAAGTTTTTCTCCCCCTTGGACATATGATGCCTGCAGATTATTCTTACCCAGATGCACGACCTTACATTTATCCACATTGAACCTCATTTGCCAGGTGGATGCCCAAACACTCATTGTGTCAAGGTCTGCTTGCAATTTATAAGCATCTTCCATAGATTGCACTACCCTGCATAGCTTGGTGTCATCTGTAAAAATCGAAACCGTGCTATTGATCCCCTCCACTATATCATTAATAAATGCATTAAATAAAAGAGGACCCAATAATGAGCCCTGGGGCACACCACTCATAACCGGGGACCACTCAGCATAGGAGTCCTTTACCACCACTCTATGAGTACGATCCAATAGCCAGTTTTTAATCCAATCACACACTGTTATTTCTAACCCAATGGATTCTAATTTACCCAACAAACGCTTATGAGGGACAGTGTGAAACACCTTTGCAAAGTTTAAAAACACAATATACACAGCGGCCCTGCTATCCAAACTTCTACTTCATAAAAGCAGATCAGGTTGGTTTGACAACTTCTGTCCTTAGTAAAACCATGCTGGCAATCACCTATAATATTGTATTCATCCACATATTCCTGTATATAGTCCCTTATGAGCCCTTCAAACAGTTTTCCCACAATGGATCTCAAGCGTACTATTCTATAATTACCTGGGCAAGACTTGGAGCCTTTTTTGAATATGGGAACTACATTTGCCTTGCGCCAGTCTCCTGGCACTATACCAGTCACCAGAGAATCTCTAAATATCATATACAGAGGCACACTGACAACCGAGCTGAGCTCTTTAAGAACTCTTGGGTGTATGCCATCAGGGCCTGGAGCTTTGTTCACATTCAGTTTATTTAACTTGGCTTGGACCATTTATACACTGAGCCAATTAATTATAGCAGATGATGTATTAACAGTACTGACACCACTTGCATCCACACTAGGCCCATCCTCATCAACTGCTTTCTCATCGTTAGTATATACTGAGCTGAAGAACCTCTGCCTTCTCCTTATCCCCATTGACCAGCTCCCCATTACAGTTTTTTAAGGGTCCTACATGCTCCAACTTTGCCTTTTTGACACTTATATGCTTAAATAATTTCTTGGGGTTTGTATTGCTGTCCTTGGCCACCTGCCTTTCATTTTGAATTTTAGGTGCTTGGATCACTTTTTTACAGATTTTATTAAGCTCTTTGTAATTTTCAAAGACTAATGCCGTCCCCTCTGACTTATATTTTTAAAATGCCCTGTTTTCTTATTTATTGCCCTTTTAACAGAAGGTAGAAGTCATGTTGGATTTAGTTTTAATCACCTTTACTTGTTACCCATAGGGTTCCGCAATAAGACACCGTTAACAGATATTCCATAGAAAAAAAATTAAATTTCTACTCCTATTTGCCAGTTGCAAAATATAGGCATTTAAGAACATTCTTGATTTGCTGTCAGGGTTCTTCCATAAGACCCCATTTCACAGATATTCCATAGAAAAAATTATATTTCTAATCCTAGCTGCCAGTTGCAAAGTATAGGGATTCAAGAACACTGTGCTGTCTTGCTGTCACGGTTCTTCCATAAGACCCCATTTCATAGATATTCCAAAGAAAAAATATATTTCTACTCTAATTTGCCAGTTGCAAAATATAGCCATTAAAGAACACTGTTGATTTGCTGTCAGGGTTCTTTCATAAAACCCCATTTCACAGATATTCCATTGAAAAAATTCTGTTTATAGTCCTATTTGCCAGTAGGAAATTATAGGGATTTAAGAACACTTGTGATTTGCTGTCTTTGGAGTACAGGTCTTCAATAAGAGACTGTGAACAAATCTTTACCTTTTTAATATTTATATTTTTGAACATGGAGCAAACTAGAGGTTGTAAGCGAGGAAGGAGGGTTGTAGGATGTGAATCTAGAGGTAAGATACAAGACACTCCCTCCAGTGTTCCGGACAACACACAAGTGAGCACATAATCAGTCGCAGGGCCATCAGGCCTGTCATCGCTTGGTCGGTTCCCTGTGCGTCTCATTTCTGAAGAGCGACGTCAATCTGTTCTTCAGTGGTTAACACACCCTGTATCCAGCGGTTTTAACTCCTCTTCCTCTCAGTCATGGTCACATATATTATCATCATCATCATCAGTCCAAACTGATGCAAACACGGGCCAAGTGTCACCAATTAAACAGACCGCACTAGATAATCCATATTCTGAAGAGCTCTTTGTTGACACAATGCGGTTGGGGTCAGAAGGCATTTCAAAAGATGAAGAGGCCAAAGAGGATGATTTTGCCTGCTCTGATGCCCAATCGCTGATGCCCTCAGAGGAGGAGAAGGAAGCTGGTCCCTCTCTTTACGCTGGACTTGCCATCTTTAAGGTGTGAAGGGCGTGGAACCCAGTAGAAAAAGGAAGCCAAGGAGAAGGGCACCTGGGTGGAACTGAAGCGTCAGCCAGCTGAACCAAGAGAAGCTCACTTCGTCCACACTCATGGAAAGGAACCTGAGCTCCTTGAGCCCATTCCCTACGAGTTTATGACATAATGTCACAATAACCTTTGCAAATATTCCATTGTTGCTTAAGCATAAGGATGTGATGGTGCTAAGTAAGGCTTTTTGGAATTTTATATGGAGGTGCAAGCGCTCTCCTATAGGCAGAAATTTCTCAAGCGCTACCTGGGTCTTGACTGTCTCCTGAGGAAGGCTCGAGGTCTTAGCTCACATTTCCAGCGTTTGCACCCTGCTTCGGCCCTACTGTCAGTGTTGCAGCGTCATCTGGGTCTCCTTGTCAACCGTCTGATATGCAAAGTGTGGAATTCCAGCCTCTACATACTCCAGCAATTGTGGCAGCAGTGTAATGCCATTATGCAGTATGAAGTGTTTTATGGCCTGACTAGCAGTGGTGCGGGCCTCGGGGTGTTTACCCATTGTGACAAAGTGACTACAGGTAGTTCCCTGTCTTTGCCACTAAGTGAAGTCGTCCTGGTAGAGACGTGTCACCAAGAGCCTGGGCTTGGTGGGGGGAGCACTAGGTTGCTGACAGCTGTATATAGCATGGCTGATATCCAGCCGTTATGGGTTGGCTTCCCCGGAACAGCTGCAGATGGGTGGGTGGCTGTTCCTGCATCCCAGGTCTCCAGGTTCCATGTCGGGTTTTGGGCCAGTCTCGGGATGGCTAGAAAAAGCCTGTCTTTCCAGGTGATCAGGGGGCGTGGCCTGCTACCTGGAAGTTGGAGCAGCAGAGCTGGAGAGAGGCGCTGGCCCCAAGAGGCTGAGGGAAGCCTACACCAGTGGGTGAGATCGGAGGTGCATTGGTGGTACTGGACGCTAGGTCCAGGCCACGGATAGAGAGGAACTAACGTGGTTAGTCAGTGGCCAGACGGCCTGAGGTTTTTTATTTGTATTGTTTGTTTGTTTGCATGTGCCTCAATAAAACTGGCTGAGGCCAGTGTTAAACTGGAGTCCAGTGTCTGTGTGCCATTCCGCCTACAAAAGACGGGGATCCGTGAGCTAAGTGCCCCCAGGACGGCCCAGGAGGGCGTCCGGATGCAAGCGAAGCGCTACACCATATAGAGAGGAGAGAGGTGAAGGATCTCTGCGCCATCCTTGGCAGTTTTGAAGAGGCCACCAAAATGGTCAGTCAGGACGATGGCATTGTCAGCATGAACATTGTGGTCATATTTTTACTGGAACAAGCATTAGGCACTCTGCAGCAGCAGGTCCCAGCAGTGATGGAAGAGGAGGATGCAGACACAGAGCCTTACTTGCCATTGGATGCAGAAGGCCTGACTGTTTCCCAATTCTATAGGTCTTCTTGAGTTGGTGGTTCTAGGTCCAGGGCAGGTACAGGATGGCAGTTCAGCTCACAGAGTACAGCGCATGAAGCTAGCCAGGGCTCTGATGATGGTCAGGATGAGAAAGTGGAGGAGGATGAGGAGGCAGGGGAAGCAATTATCCTTCAGTGGTAAGAGATTGTCACAGATTACAGGAGGAGTAGGAAAATGGGGTTAGTGCTCCTTGACCCCGAGGCTTGGGAGATACCGGCAGCATCTCACACATGAGTGCTTGGATGCTACATTACCTTCAGCATGAGCCACGCATCAAGGCAATCAAAATGAACAGCAATTACTGGGTGGCCACCCTCCTTGATCCACATTACAAGACAAAAGTGAGCAATTTCCTTCCTGCCACCTATACAAATTGACAGTAGAATGCAGGAATTTGAGACAGTGCTCAATGACCAACTCAAGACATCTGTTGCGTCTTCTTCACATTCTAATGTCACAGTGGAATAACGTCAGTAATGTGCCATAAAACACACTAGAGGCTGGTTTTGTAAATTCCATTTACACAGAGCACAGTATTTGGATTCTAAGCTCTTTGTGTGGTGTTGTGCTCTGCAGAAAAATCTTGATCTCAGTGCGTAGTATGTTTAAAAATTTCTTGGAAACAATGGTTCTGCAGCTTTGAAGTACTGCCAAACAAAAGATACATTCAATTCCCTTCAATTTCCCCCATGGTGATCTGTGCATAGATCTGTGCAGGGAAAAGTAAACAGCTAGCTACCATAGGGGAGCAAGCCATCTCATACTAAGCTAACATTCTCTTAAGTTCTCTGGTGGTTCCTGCACAAAGTGCTTGAGGAAAAGCGATGTTCTATTTCTTAATGCTTTGCAAATAAATCACAACAAGAAAAATATGTGCTGAATAAGTTAACTGGCAAATCTGATGAAGGGATAACATTTCTGTTTTGGATTTTCTACTTCAGATTTGTACTATTGTGCAACTGCTGTAACTTTGCAAAGAAAAAGATAGTTTGTTTTACCTATAACAAATGCTATATGCAGAAAATGTCTAAATGTTTTTGTTTGGTTAATCAGAGTGCAGTATCTAAAGGACACTATCATTCTTCATGATTAGGGTATGTTCACATAGCGTGTTTTACTCCATGTAACATATGCTTTTCGTTAAGTGTTTGGATCCGTCTGTCTTACCGCAACCACAGACCCAAACACGTATCTAATAAATTGCAATGTGAGTTTCATTGCTTTTTATTAGAAACATGCATTGGCATTCACAAGAGTGATCGCCGATGCGTGTCTCACTCCATCTTTTGGATGCGTTCCAAGAATTGACATGTCAATTCTTGGTCTGAAAGAAGCAGCAGGAACTAAAATGATAGGGTGTGATCCTACTGCATCTACCATGCATCCAAACACATAGCTGTGTGTTGGATACATGTTGGATCTGTTTTGGATCCAAAATCAGATCCAAAAACGCCGAGTGAACATACCCTTACCCTTCTCATATGGAGACATTGACTTTCCTAGTCAAGTCCTCTAAGGGCCCATCCCCACAGCAGAGAGCAAAGACCGGTCAGATAATCCAACCGGTATTTGCTCTGATTTGTGGCCGTGCACATGGCCGCCGGGGGACAGTTTTTTTCCGCCATTTGCAGAGACAAGCCCACCCCTTGCACTGAGTTGTTCATATTCTGCCCGAAGACGCCTTTTTCACTTTGAAAGAAAAGTGTACATTACAGTATATGTTTTTTTTTAAAGTGTATCTCAATGGAAAACATATCCTAGTGTTTTTGCCCATGTTGTAAACGTATACGTTTGTATCCGTTATAACAATTATAAACAAAGCTACCCAATCAAATTGCAGGGAAAACGGGTGACAGCCAGTAGAAAAGTTAATTACTGTATATACTCGAGTATAATTCGACCCGAATATAAGTCGAGGCACCTAATTTTGCCACAAAAAACTGGGAAAACGTATTGACTCAAGTATAAGCCTAGGGTGGGAAACATAGCAGCTACTGGTGAATTTCAAAAATAAAAATGGATACTAAAAAAAAATATATTGGCAGGTATAGGCAGTTTAATTTCCCCATAGACAGGTATAGACAGGTATGTGTCCCCCATAGGCAGGTATAGGCAGTTATAGACAGTTTAGTGTCCCTCATAGGCAGGTATAGGTACCCCATAGGCAGGTATATGCCCCTCATAGGCAGGTATATGTCCCCCATAGGCAGATATAGGCAGGGTTTTTTAAAAAATACAAGTACTTACCTCTCTCTCCCACTGCTCCAATATGCTGCATTTTCTTCCCAGCAGAGGGCGTGATGTCATCAGGCTGCGCAGGCAGTATGATGTCACAGCATGCCGCCTGTGCTGGATACTCCGGAAGGCCAAAAGTCTGCTTGTGGCTTTCCGGAGTCCTATTGCGGAGCAGGGAGCACTCAGTCTCTACTCTGCAATAGTGTCTTCAGCTGTATGCACTCCCAGAGGAGTCACATACAGTTGAAGAGATCTCCGCTGGTACCTGGGCCCTGGCAGCGCCTGGACGCCAACGGGTGACTTGAGTGTCAGCTGTTGCACCCCCAGAGGAGTTGCATACAGCTGAAGAAATCTCCGCCGGCGCCTGGGCCATGGCAGCACCTGGATACCGCCAGTGACTCGAGTATAAGCCGAGGAAGGCTTTTTCAACACATTTTTTGAGCTGAAAAACTCAGCTTATACTCAAGTATATACAGTAACAAAAATGAAAAGAAAACAAAAAGATGTAATACGTCTGCTCCAAACAGTGCACGTCTGGGATGTGTGTAGCATATATGTTATAACGTACACATATGACATATGGTCAAACGCGGTGTGCACTAAACCTAATATAGGTGAACAGATCTGTATAGCCAATGGTCAGTATCAGTATGGATGAACTTTACATGACTACTTTTTATTCACTTATCCGTTTAGTTTAATAGTTGTTCTCAATAGAGATGAGCGAGCAGTAAAATGTTCTAGTTCGATTAGAACCTCGAAATTTAGTGTGTTCGGTATGACGTTCTATTCGAACTCGAACCCCATTAAAGTAAATGATAGAAAAAGTTCTTGTTAATATTTATAACTATATAGGTGAGGAGTACCTGGAATTACCATCCATAACAGTAAACTGGATACATGGAGCAAGTTAGTGAAGAAAATTTGGCTCTAAGAGTGACATAAAAAAATTGAGAGGCTAAAATACTTAATTCCTTTCAATGGTTAACTGAAAAGATGAGGATAGCTTGCAAGCTATAGGAGGTGCAGTAATCAAAGCAAAAGGTGGCTACTTTGAAGAACCTAGAATATAAGACATATTTTCAGATGTTTCACACTTTAAAATTCCACATGTGTTAATTCATAGTTTTGATGCCTTCAGTGTGAATCTACAATTTTTATAGTCATGAAAATACAGAAAACTGTTGGAATGAGAAAGTGTCTCCAAACTTTTGGTCTGTACTGTATATACATACATTCAACAATTAGCAGAATTTGTTTGCTACTGGTCATCCTGGTTATGTAGTTATGGCACCTCCTGCAGTTCCTAGGACTGTCCTGTTCTGCTAAGGTTTCCAATTTAGCCAAATAATTTGCAAGGAAGAAAGAAAACATCAGTCCTTAAAGGAGTTGTCCACTTAATTTTTTTTCCTCCTTTGTGCTTCCAAACAGAAATGTACTCTTATCTACATGCTAACGACCTGGTCAATGATTTCAAAGCTAAAATTGAAAGTACCTGGGAAGTTACTACCTCAGTCTCCAAGTAATATTCACTCTGTCCACTTCCACACTTCATCTAGTCCGTTCTCAGCTTCTGAGTCTGCTTGCCCACTATATACATTAGAAACCCTTTTTACTCACCCTTGTGCAGTCCCTCTCACTAGCTGTCAATCCTCATCTAGATACAATTTTATCCTCCATCAAACACGCCGCCATAACTCTTTTACTAAATAGCCCCCCTCTGGAGCCGTCCTGTGTTGCTAACTACGGACCCACCTTTAATCTGCCTCTCATGTCTAAACTCTTGGAACACTTGGTCTCCTCTCACCTAATCTGTTATCTCTCTGCCATCTCTCTTCTCAACCCTTTTTACACTTCATAAAAACTGTTATAACAAAAGTTTCAAATGATCTCATGACTGCCAAATTTCAAAGCAACCGCTCTTGGTAGCTTTTTCTGTATCTCTCTGCAACATTCGACACTGTACAGATGTAGCAAATATTAACTTGAGAGATAATTTACCATGATATCAAGGTAGAGAAAGTTAGCTTAACTTTTTTCAATGCTTTCTAATGGCTTTATTTGTGATCTGAGAACAGATAACACCGAAAGCCATGATATCGTGATAAACTAAGCTAAACTCTGCTCCATCTGGAGTTCGCCAATGTCTCCTCTCCTTAGTTACATAACCCTTGGGCTATGTCTACACTGCACACATTTTCAGTTGTTTTTTCAGTCTTTTCTCGTTTTCTGAAACTGCTGAAAAAAATGACTGAAAACAGATCCCATAGACTTTAATAGTAAAAATGTTCTGTAGTCTACATAGAATGTTTTTTTCCGCTCATTTCTGCTTCAGGTTGTTCTTTGAAACATGTTGCAAAAAACAACAGAGCGGGGCTGAAAATTGAGTCACAGAAATTGTTTGTTTGTAGTGATTGCCTCAAAAGGTTGTGCACCAAATATTAAGTTAACATTTATTTTGTCCAGGCCAGTTTCATTAGTTTGTTTTCAAATTTTTTTTGTTTGAATCACAATTCAAAAACAATGTCTGATTTTCCTTTTTTCATGTTTATTAAATTTAAATGTATTATTCTTTTGTCAGTTTCAAGTTATTTCTGTAATTATTGTCTGTGTTTCATTCTTTATGTGTATTCTTTAATGTGTCTATGTGTATATCAGCTATGATATTTTACTATTATGGACTTCCCTGCATACAGCAAGTAGTAAAATAGTGAGGTTGTTCTTAGCCCTTGTCCATCCTAATTCTTGCCTATGGATGTCTACACTTTTCAACATTCTGGCCCTTTGTTAGGGCCCTTATAGAGTCTACTATTAAGTAGACTCTAAGGGGCCTAAAAAAGTGCATATTAATGCTAAACATTCATTTTCAGTACATATCTTTCTGTAGTGTGGGCTTTAGAAGGAACTTTTCATACAAGAAAATTTATTTAAATTTTTACAATGTTTTCTAAAGAAATTGTGAACCCTAAAAGGGGTTTTGCCACGAAGTAAAATTGACGTGGAGAGTTTGAAAATTAAATAATAAACATTTTCACCATTCATCATTATTAAAAGTTCTGCACCGTTTTTGTTTTAGCTGCTCCTTTAGTGATCCATTGTTTGCAGCTCATCTCCAGGGGATACGACCAGGGCTGTGAGCTCCTCAGTCCTGGTCACACATGCCCAGACATCACCTCTCTTCTCAGGTAGCTACTAAGTGTTCAAACCCCAGGTGCTGTCATTCTGCTCCTTTCCTTTGGCCTACTTAATAATAAGTCAAACAGTGCAAATAAAAAAAAAAGAACCCTCAGTGGGGTATGTGCATTGATAAAGAGGGGAAAAAAATCCACAGGTTAAGTTCCTGCAGGGATTTGAACTAAGGACCCTTGTGCTGTAAAGCAAAAATGTTACCTATGAGCTACAGAGTAGCTACTTACAATTCTATACATAAACAGATCTTTCTTTGATTACGGAGAGGAAATGCATGGTAATTTCATCCTGCTGAGTCACATGATATGCAATTGAGACAAATCACACACGCTCCCTTCTGAGCACACAGAGATGAAGAGCTGGATGTAGAAGGTATGAAATAAGATCGTGGCAAAACCCCTTCAAGTTAACTGTCCCATCATAGTTATCATCCAGCCATGTCTGCTCTATTCCTGTTATGACAAATAATAACATTAAACCTAGTATGCATTACGTTAGAAATATACACATTCACATAACCCGGGCCTTTTAGGACCATGTGTAAATCATATGGAGGAACTCAAATAAATAACTTTTACAAGCTTATTTCAAAATTACCAAGTAAGATAAGGAAAATACACAAAATTGGAATTATAATTGTTTGCAGAAAAAAGTAAGTACACAGGCCTAAAAGGCCAGCGCTGTGTATTCTAGGTTATTGTAACGGATATGGTAGTGGATCCTCTGAACCACCACAAGCGATGGCGTAAGCCACGCCAGGGAGCGGAGTCTAAGTAGGTCCGGTTTTCACCAGAGCCCGCCGCAAAGCGGGATGGACTTGCTGTGGCGGATTTCTACCAGGTCGCTACCCCTGACGTGACTTGTTTGCGGTGGCAGCCGAGGTGTTGCGCGGTACAGAATTGTGAAGCAGGCTTGTAGTTGGGGACAGGCAGAAGGTCAGTGCAGGCGGCAGTGGTTCGTAGTCGGGGACAGGCAGAAGGTCAAGACAGGCGGCAATGGTTCGTAGTCAAGGGATGGAGGCAGAAGGTACGGTACACAGTAGACGACAAGACACTCAGGAACGCTTCCTCTCAAGGGACAGGGCACTATAGATTCGGCAAGGTGCTCAGGAAGGGGAAGAGCTTAATTAGGGTCAGTGCCTGGTGAGACCAATCACCGGCGCACTATCCCTTTAAATTTCCCTGTAGTGCCGCGCACGCGCACCCGGCCGGGAACAGGAGCGTGGTGAGGTAAGTGGGACACAGAGCTGCCGGGGTGTCCACATGGAAGCAGTTTGGGATGCGCATAGTTGGAGGGAGCCGGAGCTTGTAGGCCACCGGATTGATGCGCCTGAGGATTTCAAAGGGACCTAAAAACCGGGGACCCAGCTTGTAGCTGGGGATTTTAAAGCGGACATACCTGGCAGACAGCCATACCTTATCCCCCGGGACAAAGGAAGGAGGGGGGTCTTCTTTTCTTGTCCGCTTGGGCCTTCATACGAACAGAGGCCTGGAGCAGGGATTGGCACGTCTCCTTCCAAATAGCAGATAGGTCACGAACCAGACTATCCACCACAGGGACATCGGAGGAGGCAGAGGGCAGCGGAAGGGGTGGGCGGGGATGCCGACCGAAGACGATGAAGAAGGGGGACGCCCCAGCGGAATCAGAGTTCAGGAAATTATATGAAAACTCCGCCCATGGCAATAGACCGGACCAATCATCTTGTCTTGCGGATACGAGGTGGCGGAGATAGGTACTCAAGGCTTGGTTCACGCTCTCCACTTGCCCATTAGATTGTGGGTGGTACGCTGAAGAGAAATCCAGTTACACTTGTAGGAGAGAACAGAGGACTCGCCAAAACCGTGAGACGAATTGAACTTGCCGATCCGAGATAACATGGAGGGGAAGTCCATGCAGACGGAAGATATGTTTAAAAAATAGATTGGCGAGTCGAGGAGCAGAAGGTAGACCAGGCAGGGAAATGAAGGGTGCCATTTTCGAAAAATGGTCAGTGACCACCCAGATAACCGTATTACCGTCAGAGGGAGGCAGATCGGTGATGAAGTCCATGGCAATGTGGTCCCAGGCACTGTTAGGAACCGGCAGAGGCTGGAGTAAACCCGCAAGATTGAGGCGCGGTGATTTATTGCGGGCGCAGGTGGTACAGGCTTCCACGAACTCTTTCACATCTTTAGCGAGATCTGGCCACCAGTAGAATCGGGAGATCAACAAACAAGACTTCCGTACCCCTGGATGTCCAGCAATACGGGAGCAGTGGCCCCATTTCAGAATCTTTAGCCGGAGTGCTGGGCGCACATACGTCTTACCCAGAGGAGCACTTGGAGGGCTACAGGAGCTGCGGATATCAGACATTCTGGAGGTACGATGTGCCGAGGAACGGCCTCCTCTTCTCCACTTACGTCAGAGACACGGGAGAGGGCATTGGCCTTGACGTTCTTCTCTGCCGGTCGGAAATGGATAACATAATTGAATCGGGCGAAGAACAGAGACCACCTTGCTTGACGTGGGTTGAGACGTTGCGCTGTTTGGAGGTAGAGGAGATTTTTGTGGTCTGTGTAAATATTCACAGGATATCGAGCACCCTCCAGGAGGTGGCGCCACTCCTCCAGAGCGAGCTTAATGGCCAGAAGTTCCCGATCCCCGATGGTATAGTTCCTCTCCGCCGGTAAAAATGTTCTGGAAAATAACCCACAGGTCCGAGTCTTGCCTTTGGGCCCCTTTTGGGTGAGGACCACCCCAGCCCCCACAGAAGAGACGTCTACTTCTAAGAAGAAGGGCTTCTCGGTATAAGGTCGCGACAACACAGGTACAGAGGAAAATGCGGCTTTCAGCTTGGAAAAGGCTTCTTCGGTGGCTGGTGGCCACAGTTTTGGGTTGGCATGCTTTTTGGTAAGAGCCACAATCGGTGCCACCAACGTCGAGAAATGTGGGATGAACTGCCTGTAGTAATTTGCAAAGCCCAAGAAGCGCTGTATGGCCCGGAGGCCGACGGGTCGTGGCCAGTGTAGAACGGCAGAGAGTTTAGTGGGGTCCATCTGCAGGCCTTTGTCTGAGATGATATATCCGAGGAAAGGGAGTGTGGTCTTGTGAAACAGGCACTTTTCTAGTTTGGGATAAAGATGGTTCTCACGCAGGCGTTTCAGGACCTGGCGCACATGCGATTGGTGGGTCTCCAGATCAGGCGAAAACACCAGAATGTCATCCAAGCAGACAACCACGCAGACATACAGAAGATCTCTAAAAATGTCATTGACGAATTCTTGGAAGACTGCTGGTGCGTTGGATCTGGAATTTCCTAGCTTCTCTAGTTTGCTTTGGCAAGCATTTTATGTTGGTCTGCTACATCATGTGAGGTATTACATGTTCATTGCAAAAGTCTTTCAAGAATAGGCGTCTCTTGTCCCTCCTCTTAGCATGTTTAGCGAGTTTCCGTATAAATAATGTAGGAATTAAGGGCTGATACATCAAGTATATTTGAAAATATGACTAAAGGCCAATGTTTTGTTTGCCTCTTCTCCAACCATTTTCATCCACCTTGCCCACACCTCCTTCAGTTGTATTATAGTGCAGGATGATTTCTGGTTTCGGTTTCCTGTCATTGCTGTCATTATTGGAATCATGATGCATGGTACTGAGTATTATAACTGATTTTTCCTTCTTTGCGATCGCTTTGTAAGACACCATTGTTGATTTGTTGCTGAAACCAAAGACACTTAGGCTATGTTCACATGGCTTATTTTGGGACAGATTTCAGTCCGTATTTCGTGCCGTACTGCGTGAAATATGGCGGGATATGCGCCGTGGACAATGGATGTCTATGGGGCCGGCGAGCTGCTGGCCCCCCGCTCAGAAATACGTTTTTGACAGTCTCTTATTGATAGACGGCAAATCACAGCTATTCCTAAATTCCTCTAATTTCCAACAGCCAACTAGGATTAGAAACCGAATTGTTTCTATCAAATAGCTATGAAATGTAGTCTGGTGGAAGAACCGTAACACCAAATCAACAGTGTTCTTCCTTCAGTCCCTGAGATTTACAACTACCCAGTAGGACTAGCAATTGATAGTTTTCAACAAACTATCGCACAAATGCACAATTAGTGCCAAGCTGAGACGCACTGAGTGAAATAGAAGTATTAAAAAGTTATATGGATTAATACGGCAGCCTTCGCACCACTGACTACAGGCGTAATTTACTATCAAATATGTATAACACAATTTGTGTACAACTGAATTCTTTGCGCCAAACTGAGACGCATGGACTGCAATAAGAGTATTTAAATATTATATGGATTAATATGGCAGCCTTCGCACCACTGACTACAGGTGTAATTTACTATAAAATATGTATAACACAATATGCGTACAACTGGACTCTTTGCGCCAAACTGAGACACACGGACTGCAATAAGAGTATTTTAATATTATGTGGATTAATATGGCAGTCTTTGCACCACTGACTACAAATTAATGTACTAGGAAATTTGTAGAACACAATATTCGTACAACTGGACTCTTTGCGCCAAATCGAGACGCACGGAATTCAGTAAAACTATTTAAAAGTTATAGGGATAAGTTAAGCCGGTGTTTGGGAACACTGACACACAGTGATTGCAATAGAACTGAAAACACAGGGACAATTTCAACTGCTAGCAGAGGTCTGCTGGCCAAAAAAGTGGTAGAAAATAATTCTCTTTCAATTGAAAATCACAGAACACACTGAGCTGCAAAATATCTCCCTTCGATTCAAAAGTCTCTGCTGCTGCCGCCCCCTCAACCCCCCCACCCACCCCACCCCCCCCCGCAGCTCCATGGCTACACACACCAGTAGCTATCCTTAAAACTTTCTCTAACTAAATAAGAAGTGCAATTCTCTAATCTAACTCTATTCTAAGCTGTAGGTGGATGATTTCTTGTGTTAGAACTGACTCTCAGAGCTGTTACAACAGCTATTAGTTTAAACGCAGAGAGACACATCCTGCTGTGAAAAGCGATAGACAGAGTATGAGTTCAAACAGGAAATGCAGCAGCATAGATAAAACGAGGTCACGTGATTTTTGCAGCCAATGAGATCCATATACCACAAAGGGGTGATGTTGTACATCCTCCTCACCCTCCTCTATGCTCGGAGCTGATTGGTTGGCCGCCAAAATGACAGGAAACGCTGAAAATGGCACGATTTCAACTTTTGTCGATAATATCGCTCATCCCTATCCATAAGTCAAGCATTATCCTTCATCTGTACATAAAACCACCTCCGAAAGACCAGTGATGATGTCATGGCTATGTGACGTTGGGAAGGTAGAGTAAGCCCCCCTCCCAAAATCACAAGTCTTTCTACACATGGGCATGTTTCGCCCCCTCCCCAGCACCCCCGAGGACAATAACACGATAACAAAGGCCCACGTGATGTAAATTTATAGTTTTCCAAAAAAGCACTGTTATATCAAAATGCCTATCACATGAAACTATATAAACAATTGGAAATTACCAACAACTACAAACAGGGCCGCCATCAGAAATTTCAGGGCCCCATACAGTTGAAGCATCTGGCCCCCTCCTCCCCCACGTCAACCCCACCCTCTGCCAACCCCATCGCCCCGCCAACACTCAGACACAGCCCCCCCAGCCTCACACACAGCCCCCCCCCCAGCCTCGCACACAGGCCTCCCCACACACAGCCTCCACACACACACACAGCCTCCCCACACACAGCCTCCCCACACATCCCCACACACAGCCTCCCCACACAGCCCCACACACAGCCTTCCCACAGCCCCACACACACAGCCTCCCCACACAGACCCCACACACAGACCCCACACACAGCCTCCCCACACAGCCCCTCCACACAGCCCCCACACACACAGCCTCCCCACACAGCCCCCACACACAGCCTCCCCACACAGCCTCCCCACACAGCCCCACACACACAGCCTCCCCACACAGCCCCCACACACAGCCTCCCCACATATCCCCCCACACACAGCCTCCCCACACACACAGCCTCCCCACACAGCCCCCCACACACAGCCTCCCCACACACAGCCTCCCCACACACACAGCCTCCCCACACAGCCCCCCACACACAGCCTCCCTACACAGCCCCCCACACACAGCCTCCCTACACAGCCCCCCACACACAGCCTCCCCACAGCCCCCACACACAGCCCCCACACAGCCTCCCCACACACAGCCTCCCCACACACAGCCCCCACACACAGCCTCCCCACACAGCCTCCCCACACACAGCCTCCCCACAGCCCCCACACACAGCCCCCACACACAGCCTCGGGTGGGGGGGGGATCACTGGGGCAGAGAGGGGGCTTCAGTGGAGCCCCACATTATCCCCGCGTGTGAGGAGGGGGGGCCACGCTCTGACGCTCAGGACTGCTCTTTCCTGACAGCAGCAGCGTCTGTCACCTCCTTCCAGCTCTCCTGTGATCGGAGTCGGCCCCTCCCCCCTCTGCCGGCAGGAGTCACGGAAGCCTCGCCACAGACAGAGAGGGGAGGGGCCGACTCCGATCACAGGAGCTGCTGGAGAAATGAGAGTGACAGAAGCTGCAGCTGTAGTGACGTACAGAGCAGTCACTGCTGTGATCGGAGCGCGGCCCCTCTCCTGACACGCTGAGCCACACGGGCCCATCTCCTGACACGCTGAGCCGCACGGGCCCCTCTCCTGACACGCTGAGCCGCACGGGCCCCTCTCCTGACACGCTGAGCCGCACGGGCCCCTCTCCTGACACGCTGAGCTGCACGGGCCCATCTCCTGACACGCTGAGCCGCACGGGCCCCTCTCCTGACACGCTGAGCCGCACGGGCCCCTCTCCTGTCACGCTGCGCTGTACAGGCCCCTGCGGACGGTCAGCAGTGCCGAGGGGCCCATGTACAGGCTGACCACATTATGAAACAAGAGGGCCTGCTTGCCGCGGGCCCCCCCTGTTTCACCGGGCCCGGTACAGGGGTACTGGCTGTACCCCCTGTACGGCGGTTCTGACTACAAACTTGAGGAATATCTGGAGTTTCAAAATTCTAACTAAAATAATCTTGCAGGAAATAGCAAACAAGTAAGCCACCGGGCCTAAAAGGCATGGGTTATGCATTCTAGGGTTAAATAAGTTTCAGTGGTCAGGCTTCCAGCAACGGTCAGCATGTGATGTAGAGGTTTCTGGGGTTTGATTGTTTTAAACGTATCTACCCCTACATTCATTAACCCTTTTCGCGAGGCCTCTTTTTTTTCAGTTGTTTTTTTTCCTTCCCAGGCCCTAGCCTTTTTATTTTTCACCTCCAGATAATGATGGGGTTTTACTTTACGGGAAAAGATGCACTTTCAATGTCATTCCGTACCCTAGAATATACTGGGGAAAATCCAAAAATTTCTAAGCGGGACAAAAAGGAAAAAAAAATCTTGTACCATGTTTGGGTGTTTTGCTTTTTTCAGCGTTCAATCTTCATAATAATTATGTGTTATCTTTTTCTGCAGGTTGGAAAACCATCCCGGGAATATAAAAATGTACAATTTTCAGATTTTTGGGACCTAAAAAATTTCCACCATTTTAAATTTTTAAATTTTCATGTCACCATTTTTGCGATCAAAAATTTTTTGTACTTCTACCCAATGACGGTGAGGGGGGCATTTTTTTTCAGGGGTGAAGTTACTTTTTATTGCTTACCAATTATAAACACAGACTTTTTTTATTAAATTTTATTCAAATTTTTAGGGGGTTGAAATGACCTCATTTTTTTTCTACAGTGTTAGCGAAGGGATAATAAAGTTATTTTAAAAAGTCAGACTTTTTTTGGGTGCGGCGATACAAATTAAAAAGTAACCTTTTTATTAGTTTAGTTTTTTTTGTAAAATGACAAAAGGGGGTTATTTGAAATTCAAATATTTTTTTATTTTTTTCTTACACTTTAAAACATTTTCTTTTTTTTACTACGACTTCCTATGGGGCCAATCATTTTTACAGCCTAATGATTTTAAACAATGAATTTGGGTACAAAGTGGGGTTTTTTCACTTTCCGCCACAGGCGCCCCAAACGAAGTGATTGAATTTTGAGGTGGGCCATCTTTGCGACTTGTAAGGGGGGTTTAAAAAGCACTAAATGATGGTGTTTCTGAAAATTAACATAGTATAAAGGCAGGGGAGATTTCACAATGAAATAAAAAAAAACCAACTACTGGCCAATCGTCATTTTTTCAAACCGTCCATTTTTAATCTTTTTTAAT
>JAODAL010058513.1:0-22042 GCA_025379985.1 Phyllomedusa bahiana
AGTATATGTAGGATATGGGGGGGGTTTATTTAGAATTTGCATATTGTTGCTTTGCAATATTGGTCTGGGTATACCTGCTTTGCCAGTAACATTATCATTGTGACATGTGGAGGTATTTGCTGGACCTTGTATAACCCAGCAAGAACTAAATCCAAAAACAATGGCACTATTGCATTTTTTTTTTTCTTGTGACCCCAAATACAATTTTTTATTTTTCTGGGGTGGCGATGGTTGTGGGACGGGGAATGGGTGGGGCTGTGTCGGGACGGCCTGGGCGGGGGAGGAGCAGGGGGTTGTGTCGGCCGGGGGGGCCCAGACGCTCCAGCTGTATGGGGCCCCAAAATTTCTGATGGCGGCCCTGTGTATGCGCAGGGAGATATGTGACATGTCAATTACTTGCGGCGAATACGCAGCGCAAGTAATGAATGTCAATGCTGCCCCCCACACCTCTGTGCTGCGGGAGTATGCGCTTATCAGCCCGACTCCCAAAGCACCCGGCACAATTGTGGCCGTACTGTACGTGCCGCAAATACGCCGTGTGAACATACCCTAAAAATAACCTTACTATATAGTATCAGGAGGGTTTTATGAGGAATCTGATCTATCAGACTTCACTGATCAGTTTCTAAGAGGAGGTAAATTCTAGATTAAACCAGGGTAAGACAGTGGCTGCTATGTGTCTAAATCTTCTAAAGCCATAAAAAGGTTGGTACACACTGTAAAATGAGAATCCTGGGCTGGGAAAAATATGCTTAATTGGGTTTATAGCCCACTCAAAGATAGAAAACAGAGAGTAGTTATTGATGAACTGTACTCAGATCAGATGCCAGTGGAGTACCACAGGGGACAGCATTGGGTCATCTTCTGTTTAATGTCTTCATTTACCCCTTTCCACCAAAGGGATTTTGTTTACCTCACATTTTTCCAATTTTTAGCATTCTGAGAGCCATACTCTTTTTCTGACTACATAGAAGGACTTGCTTTTTTACGGAACAAGATGTACTTTTAAATGGTACCACTGACCATACCATATAATGTATTGGAAAAAAAAAATCTTTGGGTAGATCATACATAAAACAATTGTGCCATTTATGTGGGGGTTTCATTTTTATGGAGTCTGCTGTTTGGTATAAATGACAGTATAAGTCTATATAATTCCAGTAATAATAATTTTTTAAAGCTTTTGTTATGTTTTAGTACTTTTAAAACAAGTAAACTTTCTGTTTTAAATTTGTACTGCAGTGCCATTTTCAGCGACCAATTATTATTATTATTATTTTTCCTTTCATGGACCTGAGTAAGGGCGTTTTGGGAGGCTACAGTATAGTTTTTATTAAATCAAATTAAATTAAGTCAATTAAAAATTTGGGATACATGCAACTTTTTGATCACTTTTAAATCTAATTTATGGAACACAAATTTAAGCCTTATGTATGAAAACTGTCTAGGCTTAATGCTTTGCTTGTTGCACATAGCAACCAATCAGAGCTCACCTTTCATTTCATATAGTAATCTGAAAAAATGAAAGGGAAGCTCTAATTGGTTACTATATATGTCCTTCAAAATGTCCAACAATGATGCGATTTTGGCAGAGGATAGTTTTTTTCTACTTTGTTCACCTTACAGGATATTTTAACCCCATCCCAACATAGGACGAACTCAAACACCCAAGAGGGACTTCCACAAACTCCCTAGTGATAAACCAGCACCTTCGACACATGCAACCAGGGAAAAATAACCGCAGGCATCATACCGCATCACCCACTGAGCTCACTCCGGCCGTCGGTGATTAACCCTTCATTATCGCAACCTATCATGGTCGCAATAATGAAGTTGCAGACAGGAGGAGTGAGCTCCTCTTGACTGCGATCGTCACAGTATACTGCGCCACTACTGGTCCCTTACCTGACAGCCCCGGATGCTTTACGAAACCATCTGGGCTGTCTGGTGACGTCACCATGCCCACAATGCATTGTGGGCTTGGTGATTGACAGTCACCATGGCGATTAGTACACAGCAGCAATCCTGCCAATTAAAAAGTAAGTTCATCCCATAAAAAAAAACCTTACACATATTTGTATATGCATAAATATTATTTTACACAATAAAAACACTTTTTTTAAATAAAAAAGTGCTTCCACATTAAAAAAACTATATAAATTGGATATTGCCGTAATCGTCTCGAACCAAGGAGTAAAACTAACTCGGATACTGCATGGTGAACACTGTTAAAAAGATACATAAAAAACACTACTAGGATTGCAGTATTTTCTTCACACTGCCTTCCAAAAAACAGATTTAAAAGTGATCAAAAAGCCTTGTCCCCCAAAAAATGACACCAATAAAAACATAAACTCATCCCACAAAAAAACAAGCCCTTCCACAGCTCCATGCACAGAAAAATAAAAAAGTTATGGCTCTCTGACTATGATGATGCAAAAACGTGTTTTTCTTTTTAAATATGTGTTTTTATTGTGTAAAAGCAGTAAAACATAAAAAATATACAAATTTGGTATCGCTGTAATCGCATCGACCTGCTGAGTAAAGCTATCATGTCATTTATATCACACAGTGACCGTTGTAAAAAATAAAAAACACTGCCAGGATTGCTGTATTTTATTCTAAACGCCTCACAAAAACCTTAATAAAAAGTGATCAAAGCCCACTCAAAAATAGAAAACAGAGGGTTTCTTCATTTTCACAGCCTAACGCTAAAAAGATTTGTGAAACACCTGTGGGGTCGATATACTACCTGCACCCCTGGGTATATTCCTAAGCTATGTTCACACGGCTTAATTGCGGGCCGTAATTACGCCCCGCAATTACGCCGTGTGGACGGGGGCGGGGCGGGAGTGGGGGAGTAAGCAGGGGGCCGGCACTTCGCCGGCCCATAGACTATCACTGCTAGCGGCGCGTATACGCCGCTAGAAAGTGACATGTCAATTATCTCCCCGCCCGGCGATTCGCCGGGCGGGGAGAGGAGACGTAATCCATAGTTCTCTATGAGAACTTGTGAATTACGTAAATAAAATGGGCCGTTTTTCGGCCCGTAATAGGCCGCACTTCGGCGCGTAATTACGGACCGAAATACGGCCCATTTTAAGCCGTGTGAACATGGCCTTAAGGGGGACAGTTTCCAATATGGGGTCTTTTTAGGGGTGTTTATTACATTTTAGCACCTTAGGATTTCCGCATATCTGAAATGGCGCCTAAATAAAATCGTAATGAAAATGAGACCCGGAGTGCAGTAGGTGCTTCTCCTATTCTGGGGCTTGTAGTTGAGCCAAATAGCGCACTAGGGCCACATATGGGACATCTCTAAAAATGTCAGAATCTGGGGAATCATTATTACATTGCATTTCCCTGGTCTCATCTACCATGTTCTTGTGAATAATGGATAAAAATTGAAAATCTGCAAAAAAGTGCAATTTTGAAATTTCACCTCCACTTTGCTTTAATTCCTGTGAAACACCTAAAGGGTTAACAAACTTCCTAAATGATGTTTTGAATACTTTAAGGGGTGCAGTTTCTTAAATGAAGTCATTTATGTGGGTATCTAACATACAGGCCAATCAAAGTCTCATCAGAACTGGACTGATCCCTAAAAAATGTATATTGCAAATTTTCTTGAAAATGTGAAAATTACTACTAAATGTCTAAGCCCCCTAATGTCGAAAAAAAAAAAAGACATTTAAAAATTGATACTAACCTACAGTAGACATATGGTAGATGCTAGTTAGTAATTATTTTGATTGGAATAACTATCTGTCTTACATGCAGAAATTTTTGAAGTTTGAAAATAGTAGTAGTACTTTGATATATTTCACAAATAAACAAGGACTTTTTGGACCAAAATTTCTTACTGACTTAAAGCACAATGTGTCACGAGAAAACAATCTCTGAATCACATGGATAGGTAAAAGTGTCAAAAAGTTATTCTCACATAAAGCGACTAGTGTTGAGCGATTTTTATCGACAAAGTTGAAATCGGCAAGGTTTTATGGTGATCGAAATTTCCAGATCATGCGATAATTAAGGTTAAAATCTGTGCATCATCTATTAAGATCGCGCCTTTTTCGGCGCTTCCTGTAATTTTGGCAGCCAGCAAATCAGATTACAGAATAGAGCAGGGTGAGATGTGTGTGCGACGTCATGACTGGGATGTGTATGGTTGCGATTGGCTGGAAAAATCACATAACCTCGTTTTAACATAGAACAGCCCTTCCTGTTCAGCCTTAGTGTCTCTCAGCGTCTCATAGGAATAGGACGTGCGCTCTGCCTGTGGCCAAACAGCTCAGCGAAATTAGTCTATTTCTGCACAGAGAAACCTCTACTATTAGCTGTGATCCTTCCAATTTAGTTAGATTAGAGATTTGAAGATTTTATGTAGTTAGCTAGAGAATTTTAAAGCAGCATCTACCGCTGTAAATTCTCGGCGGTGGGAGCGGGGGGGGAGGGGCCGCAGGCGAACACAGACAAGCTCTATCTATAAAGAACACTGGATAAAGTTCACCAAGACTTAGTGTAGACATTGCACTGCAATATCTTTATTATTAACAGTTTGCTATTGAAATATTTCCTGGATATTGGGCAGCCTGAACTTATATTGGATACACATCATTTCTAGTAATTGCAGGTCTCTTTGTTAGCTGCAAAACTCCACTTTTATTATCAGTATACATTTCAGATAGGTGTTCATTTTCAATTTTACCCATTACACCTGTGCTGTATGATATTATCCACCTTGCAGTTAAATTACATCCAGCAATCTTGTAGTCAGCACAGGTTGTTTGTTGCCAAAAATACCGTGTATCGTACGAAAACATCACAGTTACGTGTTTTTTGACTTTTGCGCACCCAGCATTGTTCATTGACGCAGCATTACGTAAATCTTAAAACAGCAATTCTATATTCACCACAGGTGAATTGAAAGGTCCAAAAAACACCGTTTTATTATAATCAAAACATAAACTAGTTACTGTGTTTTTTGACTTTTGCACACCCAGCATTGTTCATTGACGCAGCATCTACGTAAATCTTAAAACAGCAATTCTATATTCACCACAGGTGAAATCGAAAGGTGCAAAAAATATCGTTATTATACCAAAACATAACAGTTTACGTGTTTTTTGACTTTTGCACACCCAGCATTGTTCATTGACGCAGCATCTACGTAAATCTTAAAACAGCAATTCTATATTCACCACAGGTGAATTGAAAGGTGCAAAAATTATCGTTTTATATAACAAAACATAACAGTTACGTGTTTTTTTGACTTTTGCGCACCCAGCATGATCATTTACAAATCATACGTAAATTTAAAAAGCAAATATATTACAACCACAGGGAAATGAAAGGTGCAAAAAAAACCGTTTATTAAATCAAAACATAACAGTTACGTGTTTTTTTGACTTTTGCACACCAGCATTGTTCATTGATGCAGCATTTACGTAAATCTTAAAACAGCAATTCTATATTCACCACAGGTGATTTGGAATGTGAAAAAAATATCGTTTTTTAGACCAAAACAAAACAGTTACGTGTTTTTTTACTTTTGACCACCCAGCATTTTTCATTGACGCAGCATCTACGTAAATATTAAAACAGCAATTCTATATTCACCACAGGTGAATTGAAAGGAGCAAAAAATATCGTTTATTATACCAAAACATAACAGTTACGTTTTTTTTTACTTTTGCGCACCCAGCATTGTTCATTGACGCAGCATCTACGTAAATCTTAAAACAGCAATTCTATATTCACCACAGGTGAATTGAAAGGTGCAAAAAATACAGTTTTTTATACCAAAACATAACAGATAAGTGTTTTTTGGACTTTTGCCCAGTCCAGATTTGTTGATAGACACCTTGCAGTTAAAATTTGAATCCAGCAATTTTGTTTTGATTAGAGGGATTTGAGATAGCTGTGATTTGCCGTCTTTTAATAAGAGGACTTTCCAAAACTATTCCATACCTTCTCAAATTTTTATTTTTCTGAAGATGGAGCGAAATGCTAGTGGTAAGCGAGCAAAGATGGGGGTAGCACCTGGAGGTAGAGGTACGAGAGAAGGTGCTCTTCCAGTGCTGGCGACAACACGCATGCCAGCGGATCGTCAGTTGCAGGACCGTCAGGCCTGTCATCGCTCGGTCAGGGCCCTGTGAATCTAGTAATCTAGTAACGAACATCGTCACCAATCTGTCCTTCAGTGGTTAATGCAACCTGCATCTAGCAGTCTTACCTCCTCGTCCTCGCAGTCACGGCCACAAATGTCGTCATCAGCATCATCAGCATCCGTCCAACATGAAGCAGCCCAAATGTCAACTCGTGTACCCACCACTGTGGATAATCCATTGTCTGAAGACCTCTTGATGACAAAATGCGGTTGGGGTCAGAAGGCATGTTAAAAGATCAAGAGGATGATATAGTCAGCTCAGACACCCAGTTACTGATGCCAACAGAGGAGGTGAAGGAAGCCGGTCAATCGGCAAAAAATCCCGGGCGGTCGGCAACGCCTTGCAGTGCCCCTTGCTTGTAGCCCGCAGCTTCTGGATGCAGAAAGTCAGGACGACCAAGTCACCTGTGTTGATGATGATGATGATGACGACATTGCGGATCCATCCTGGTCTTTTCCGCAGAATTTGCTTGCGAGCGCTTCATCAGTGGACGAGGAGGAAGACGATGGGGTAGTGTCAATACGGGTCCCGCCACAAAAAGGGAGAGGGCAGTCGCAGAAGTCCGCTGATATGATTCCGCCAGCCACGGTCAGCGCAAACCCCGCTCCTCGCTTATCGCCGTCAAAAAGGTCCAGGACCTCTCAAGCCTGGGCATTCTTTGAGCAAGCCTCTGATTCACCCAGCGATGTCATATGCCGCCTTTGCCGTAAACGCATAAGTAGAGGCAAGAACCTTAAGTGGTTAACCACCACCAACATGTCTAGTCACATGCAGCGAAAGCATGAGTTGAAATGGAGGGAACACTTGGCCAAAAAAGGCCAGACCGACGCCGGGCCTCCAACCACTGTCACACCCTCTGTCTCCGCCTCCTCCTCCTCCGCCACCACCAAGCGTTCCTCAGCTGCCCATGTCTCTCAGAGTCATGATCAGGGATCAGCCTCCGCTTCAGCCTCCACCGTCGCCCGAGTACCACCAGCACCACCAGAGACCCATCCTACCCCTTCTCCTTCCGCCAGTTTGACGACCTGCACGCCGTACAGCAGCCAGTCTAGCAGCCAGCCTTCTGTCTTCCAGGTTTGGGAGCAGAAGAAACACTTTAACCCAAACCATCCCAAAGCCAAAAGCCTGAATGTCGGCATTGCCAGGCTTTTGGCCTTGGAAATGTTGCCTTTCCGTCTGGTGGACACAGATGGGTTCCGCCACGTCATGGCCCTCGTCTGCCCCCAATACCAGATGCCGAGCAGGCATTTCTTTGCCAGAAAAGCCGTCCCTGCCCTGGCCAGCCACGTGTCATCTAAAATTTCAAGCGCGTTGTCTGCATCTGTGTCCGGAAAAGTCCATCTCACCACCGACACATGGACTAGTAAGCACGGCCAAGGCCACTATATCTCTGTGACAGCTCACTGGGTGAGCTGAGTGGATGTCTCTGGGGGTGACGGTGGCTCTCAGGCTCGGCGCACGCTCTTCAAAACCGCAGGGATGGTGCAGGGCTCTTTCCCCCAAGGTCCTCTGGTGGCATCACGTGCCCAGAGACACCAGGCCGTGTTGAAATTAATCTGCCTTGGAGACCGTCCACACACAGGTCAGGAGCTGTGGACGGCTCTAAGCAACGAGACAGAGCGCTGGCTGGGTGACAAGAACCTTGTGCCAGGCAAGGTGGTGTGCGATAACGGGCGAAATCTGCTGGCCGCCCTTAAGATCGGTAGGCTGGAGCACATCCCTTGCCTGGCACATGTCATGAACCTTGTCGTCCAGAAATTTCTAAAGAGCTACCCGGGTCTGGACTGCCTGCTGAAGAAGGCTCGAGGTCTGAGTTCGCAGCTCGAAACCCCGTCAACCGTCTCATTGTTGACGTGGCAACACACTGGAATTCCACCCTCCACATGCTCCAGCGATTGTGGGAGCAGCGCAATGCCATTACGCAGTACGTAAGTGACACATGGCCTGACAAGCAGCGGTACGGACCTCGGGGTGTTGAACCACCGAGAGTGGAGGCAGGTGAAAGAGCTCTGCACCATCCTTGCCAGTTTTGAAAAAGCCACCAAAATGGTCAGTGCGGACAATGCCCTTGTCAGCATGAGCATTGTGGTGATCTTAGTTCTGGAACGATCGTTGGACACTCTGAAACAACAGTTCCCACCAGCGACGAAGGAGGAGACTGATACAGATGCGGACACGGAGCCTTTCTCTCTGTCAAATCCACAAGGCCCGGCAGTTTCACAATTTCATCGGTCTTCATTAGGCATTGGTTCGGGGTCCAGAGCTAGTGCAAGGTGGCGCATCAGCTCTCAGGGTGCATCATCTCAGGCAAGTCAGGGCTGTGTTGAAGCTGTGCCAGAGGCAGCGGAGCAGGAGGAGGAGGAGGTATTCCTAGACACCGATGTTACCGACGTCCCTGCCTTGGAAAGAGGTTGGCGCGAATTTGAGGCGGAGGAGGAAGATGAGGAAGATCAGTTTGCTAGTGCCCCTCGACCCAGAGGCTTGGGAAATCAAGGCTCCATCTCTCACATGAGTGCTTGGATGCTCCATTTCCTCCAACATGATCCTCGCATTAAGGCCATCAAAATGAACAACAGTTACTGGGTGGCCACCCTCCTGGATCCCCGGTACAAAACAAAAATCAGCACTTTCCTCCACCCACCCAAATAGAGAGTAAAATGCAGGAAATGGAGACCTTGCTGATTGATCAACTGGAGACATCTGTTGCGTCTGCTTCACGTTCCCCAAATGTCACGGTGGAACAACATCAGCGACGTGACAGCAGTAGAGTGCCAAGTAGGCGTAACGGCAGCAGCAGGCAAGGTGGCAGAAGCCTAATGGGTGACCTCTGGCAATCTTTGTTTACCACCTCACCAACGCATGGAATGCAGGGCACACATCCAACACACAGAGATCACTTAAGATCATGGTGCACGACTATCTGCGTCTCAACACCGATGTTTTTGCATGTGTTCCGGACCCAATAGACTTCTGGGTATCCAAAATGGACGAATGGCCTGAGCTGGCTCATCACGCCATAGAGGTGTTGTCCTGCCCAGCAGCCAGCGTCATATCTGAGCGGACCTTCACCACAGCTGGAGGAGTCATTACAGACAAACGCATCCGGCTTTCCACAGATAATGTGAATCGTTTGACTTTCATCAAGATGAATCAGGCATGGATCTCTGATGATGTTGTGGCCCCAATTGCCGAGGTCACCGATTAGTTGCCGGTCTACTTCACATTCCTTTTCAAACAGAAATGGTCCTCTTGAAAACTTTTTTTTAAAATGATCATTTCTTACTGCAATTTTTATTCTCTTTTCCCAACAGTTCATTTTGCTGGTTTTGCTGTGAGGAGACTGTAAAAGACAGCAAGGTTTCAAGACAACACCGTATTCCATTTACTCACTTTATCTTAAGAAGTTTTCGCATTATCAATAGTTTTGAGGTCATGTTGCTGTGAGATACAGCTATAATTATGGTCCTTTGGAACAGAAATGTGGCTTCTAAGTGGCATTTCTCCTCACAATTTTTAATAGTGGCTGAGAAGTCATATTTATAATTTTTTTGGGGTCATGTAGCTGTGGATACAGCAAAACCATGGTCCTTTGGAAAAGAAATGTGGCTTCTAAGTGGCATTTCTCCCTCACAATTTTTAACAGTGGCTGAGAAGTCATTTTTATAATTTTTTGGGTCATGCTGCTTTGAAATGCAGCAATACTACAGGTCCTATTATAAAAAAAAATGTTGTTTCTAACAGACATTTGTTCTTCACAATTGACCAAAGTGGCTCAAGGGTCATGCTTTGAATTTTGGGGGCATTTTGCTTTGAAATGCAGCAATACTACAGGTCCTATTCGAAAAAATGTTGTTTCTAATAGACATTTGTTCTTCACAATTGTCAAAAGTGGCTCATGGGTCATGCTTTGAATTTTTGGGGGCATTTTGTTGTGACATGCAGCTATACTAGAGGTCCTATTCTAAAACATGTTGTTTCTAACAGAAATTGGTTCTTCACAATTGTCCAAAGTGGCTCAAGGGTCATGCTTTGAATTTTTGGGGGCATTTTGCTGTGACATGCAGCTATACTAGAGGTCCTATTCTAAAAAATGTTGTTTCTAACAGACATTTGTTCTTCACAATTGTCCAAAGTGGCTCAAGGGTCATGCTTTGAATTTTTTGGGGGCATTTTGCTGTGACATGCAGCTATACTACAGGTCCTATTCTAAAAAATTTTGTTTCTAACAGACATTTGTTCTTCACAATTATCAAGAGTGGCTCAAGGGTGATGGTGCTGTCAGAAACAGGAATAGGTAGGACACTGTTAATGGACACATATTGCAAAATGACTTGTTTTTTGCAAGATCTTTAACATAGCTATCAATCCCTGTATTGAGACAACCCATTTAATACAATAAAAAAAGAGAAACAAAGACATAGTGGGATTCCATCCTATTTTAAAAATGTGTTTTCTAGAATTAAAGTACTAAAAAAACTTGCATGTACAAAATAGCTGTTAAAAAAATTCCTCTGAATTGTACAAGGGAGGTACAGGAAAACTTGACCAGATGTAGGTTATTCAGAGGACATGGAGTATGGAGCACGGACAGAGAACAAAGTACAGAGACCATTTCCTCCAGCACGTTGAGTAAAATGAGAAAAAGAATGCCAAGATAAAGGGCACCTGGGTGTAACAGGAGCGTTAACCACCAGTATTTCCAAGTGAAGCTCAATTGGTCCGCACTCATACGGAGGGGCAAGCGCTACCCAGGTATTGACTGTGTACTGAGGAAGGCTGGAGTTCTCACACTTCCGCTTCCGCACTCTGCTTCAGCACGACAGTTTTCGTTGCTGCGTCATCAGGGCATTTTAACCTGCGTGTTAATAGATGACGGACGCCAGCCTGGGCTCTCACCGCACCCACTGTAACTCCGGCCCTGGGTCATGCTGTGGCCCAGGACAGGTATAGTCAATGTCCAGTGAAACTAAAATGGTGGTTGAAAGACTCCTTTTTCCGGCACTTTTTAAATGTGGGGGTAATGCAGGTTTGGGGCTCATGCTGTGGCCCAGGACAGGGATATTCAATGTCCAGTTCAAGTAAGATGATGGTTCAAATCATACTGCCTTCTGGCACTTTTTAATTTGTGGGTGATGCAGGTTTAAGGGTCAGGCTGTGGTACAAGACAGGGATAGTGAATGGTCTGTGACTTTTTTTCTGTGACTTTTATAACCTAAGTGTGTTGCCTAAGATGTAGCACGTATCCATTTGACTGTTGTGGATGTTAATTTCAGCTTCTCCAGCCTTGTTTGGGTGTAATAATGAAGGTGTTGTTGCTCTCCCATAGACTTTAATGGTCATCGCTCATAATCGACGCTCACTATCGAAAAACCTTATCGATAGCGGCCGACTATCAACTATCGATCGATCTCGATAGCCAACGCAATCGCTCAACACTAAAAGTGACACATGACAGATTTAAAAAATGGGGCTCTGTCAGAGAGGCCAAAACTGGCTCCGGCGGTAAGGTTTTAATAGATCAGAATTTTATGGACATGGTCTGTACAAATTATGTTCAACTTTTCTATATTTTTAATTATTTTATTTGTAAAATGTCAAAACGGTATGTTTGAACCTTTAATATGTTTTTATTTTTTATATTTTTAAAACTTTTTTTACTTGCACTTTTAGTCCCCCTAGAGTTCTTCACGCTTGCAGGCACGTACTTTCAACAGAGCTAATGAAGGCAAATTGCAACACGCACCTGTGCCTGCCACAATATGCGGTGTGATCATGCCCTAAGGCATTATTTGCTGTATGTGTTATATTTATAATAGAAAATATTAGATAAACCTTACTCTAATGAATTAATTTCAAAGCTTTGTTATTATAGACACAAATAAGACACAAAATAAAACAACATATTGATTTTGTTGTGTTATGATTAAACTTCAGATTCAGATCGGAGAAGCTCTAAGACTTATGTTGACCATGCGGGTGCAGAAATGTGATTCATATCTAGCCTTTGATAAATAGTCTGTGAGGCAGTGGCTTTTCCAGAATGAGATTTCAGCAGAGAGGTTCAAGGAGATTAATTACGACTAGACTGATTTAATCCAGCCTTTGCCTGTACCTATTGAAGCTAGAGCTTCTGTGTTGATGAAAGGTGTGTTTGTAACTTTCATCTAAAAAACTGTGGTGGTACAGGAAAATCTTTATTGTATGTTTATCATATCAGTGGGCACATACAGTATAATTATCTCGCTTCACTAATACTGCTCTGGGGCTCTCTACACAACAGCCATAAAGGGGTTGTCTCACTACATGGATTAGCTTTCAACACGGACGGAACACTAAATAAAGATGTTTTCCAAATATTTTCCGTTGTTCTTTTTTTTTTGTTAAGGAGCTACAAGTTATTTTATCACCTTCTGTGCTCTCTCTGGTTCCCCAAGTGACTGACCTGTGTACTTCTCCCACCCTGCTATTTGGTCTTTCTGATAGCAGGGAGTAACGTCATCACACAGGTCGTGGCAGCTCACAACTTCAGACAGTGAGAGCTTGTTTGTTATCTGATCTTTCAGAAAAAAGCCAGTAATTACTGCTGTTTACTTAAACTCAGGAGCTTCCCTGGTCCTGAAAGCATGAGATTTATCTAATTAGCAGAGGTCTGAATACACGGAGCTCATATGCTAATTACAGACAGCTTGACAAGGAAGTGACAGAGCAAAGCAGCATAATTTCATTCATGCATCCTATGAAACTTTGAGTTGAGACAACCACTTTAAATATGTATAACATTAAATAGGGAGGATTTACAATGGACATGACAGAGGGCACTGTTTCTGGAAAAAAAGAAGAAATTAATTTCTCATTATATGTAACTTCTTGAAAGAGGACCTAGGCTCATTCCTAACATGCTTATTTTAATAAATACTAGCATTCCCCTTAGAATAATATTTCTGCAGCATCTTTCTTTATGCTTCTATATTATGTGGTGCTTTTGTTATTCCTCTTAAAAATTCATTACCAATCTGTCAGATGGATGTTACCAATTGGGGTGGTTTTCCTTGCACAATCTGACATTGTCCAATGTGTACTGACAAAGTCAGTAGCCCTCAGTTACTATTGTCTTAGCATCAGAAAAGTGTCTTAAATTGCAGCAAAAATTGGCACATTTATGACGCATGTTGCTGACACATTTATTATGACTTAATACACTTTCTGCTTGACTGGGGGGGCGTGACTGAGTGAATGTGGGTGTGGCTTTTGTGGGAAAATGGGTGTGGCTGTGATGCAACAAGCTGCGCCAAAATCTGCACCAAAAGATTGATAAAGTAGGCCAAAAATAAACAAGTCTAAAGCTGCACCAAACTTATCAATTATCATGAGCCACTGTGATTAATCTGGTACATTTATAGTCTGCCTATTTAAGCTTAGGACTAAGGGATACATGTATGATCTTGTTTTTCACCCTTTTCTGGTGTAAAATGCGCTTAAATGAGCGGTGTGCAATGTCTAATGCGCCTAATGAATGTGTTAGGCGCATTGTTCGTAAGACTCAACACTTTTTAATGCGCCTAACATGAGGGGCGTTCTTGGGGGCGTTATGGAGGTGTGTCGCACCACACTCGTAATATAATGCACATATATGAATGTGGTTCGGCAAAATTAGGAGCATTGCTGCTCGAACAGGCAGATCTATTTCAATGTGATCTGCCTGAACCTTAGGAGTCGAAGTGGAGCTAAATTTGCCATTAGGGCAAAAATGTCCCTTATTTCTCAACTTACACCAGTATAATAATAAAAAGTAATTTCTGATAATTATCAAACTAAAAAATTAAATTATTTAAATTTAATAAAAAATTCATATAAAATTGATATAAAATGTATAATATCCCAAAAATATAAAAATATCTCCTATAAAATGCATTTAAATGTAAAAACTAGTTTTACATTAAATAACCCACTGATGATATTGTTCAGATTTTGCCATTTTTAATTTTTACTCCATTAAATGTGAAATTTATTTTTGCTGCTCTCACCCTTTCTTTTACTTACAGCAAGAGCCAGCACATCACAGTTATTGCTGGGACCTGTGGTCCACCAAGCAAGATCAGTACCATAGTTTCTATTCACTGACATGCTATGCTAATTAATCTTCTTTTGTTTTCAAACTATCTATAACCTCTATGCCTAAGTTTCGTAATGCACATAGGAGAGGCGCGTCGAATTTTAGACTCCATTTATGAACGCACAAAAACCACTTTCATACATTCAGGCGCATTATACACTGAAAACGAGACTCAACTATTCACTTCGACGCGCCTTCCTTCATACATGTCTCCCTAAGTTTTAGACAGCGATAGTAAATGAGGGCCAGAGTTTGCAGCAACACAAACTTTGGAAACCTGGTATGATAACACTCATCTGACTGACTCAATAATACATTACTAGAAAGAATAACAGAGGAACAGCACAACACAATTGTAAGAGAAGATGCTCCAGAATTGTTATTTCATAAAGAACAGACATTTATTGAAATAAACGTAAGAAAGTATCAAAGGTCTGCTCTTACAGGGTATTTCCAAGAAATATTTCACATACAATGGGCCATGTGAATGAACGGGACTGTGCCATCTTTTGTTTTAGCCCTGTTCTATAGATATATGAACCATCGTATGCCAAAGTTGGCGTATTGTACACCAGACATGACACTTTAGAATGTGCCAATGATGCAGGGGCGTGTCACGGCAAAATCATACAATGTACCAAAAAATGTGCAATGTTACATACAAATCCATATCAGTTTCAAAGTTGCATGGTTGAGACTACTTTTGCTGAACTGGGCACATTTATAAAGTGCTGTGAAACACTCTCATACATACTGTCAGATTGTAAACTATTAAAAACAGAGGTAGAAGTGGCGAGTCGGCGCTAGGTTCATAGATGTCGACCAATAGTTCTACTTTTTACTTTACTGCATTGCTAATCTTCTCCAAGACTGCCATCTTTTAAACCAGTAGATAAACCCACCTAAACAAATCACGTTTATTAATTTAACCAACATTTTGATGTTAAAGGGTAATCTTTGCCTAGTACAGTTCGCTAATACTAGAGATTTTTTTTAATATCTTTTTCTTTTTTTTTATCAAAAGTTGGAAGATTCTGTACTATAGGCTATAACATAATTTAAGTTTATAGGAATTACGCAGTTTGGGATAAATTTTGCTCAATAATTGTATGATCACATAACTTTCTGATACAATCCAATAAGGGGAATTATAGAAGCAATACATAAGTATGGAGCCAATAGCTAGGCAGGACTTGTGTGCTCAGCTCTGAGGATTTTACAGATCATATTTAGAAACATTTAATTGTATGGTTGTTCAGGAAAATGTTTCAGGGGTGTTATTTTTTTTATTTCTGTCCAGAGACCAGATAAAAGAAAATATCAAATAAACATTTAGGGAGGCATGTTTGAACAGGGCTGGCATATTTTCAGCCCAACATCAGGCGCAGCCCCGTTCATGATAGGAATGACCAGCTCAGAGCACACTATAATTTTGTGAGCTGAGGTCAATCTGGCCTCGGGTCAATCGTGCATCTATATTAGTGTATGATTTGAAATTGCTAATTTGAAAGTGATAGTTTTGTAAGTGATCTTGAAGAAATATGACCGAAATGGGACCGAAGTGGGCATAAGGGGGGCCAGGAGGAAGGCTTTTCTGTGAGTACCTATCTTTAGATTCCACAACTCATTCACCATGCTCACTAATGCTATCTACCTTGCAGCCATCTCCCTTCTACTGTACCACCCAGTCTCACCCCCTGACAATTCTATCCATATCAGCGCCTCTATCCTCCCCTCACCCATGTATACATCCCACACACTGTTCTCCCTTTTTAACCACCCAAAATCGCCTGCTTGCATAGTGCTGCACAAACGCCGCTCATACTCATCACTTAACCATCTGCTGTCGCTTTTCATTCTCCTGCTTCTCGCTGCAGGTGACATCTCTCCTAACCCCGGCCCTCCTTCCTCGACTGCTCATCCCACCTCCTCCCTCCAGAGAAACCCTGCGACCTGCTCACTCTTCGCTGTACGTCTTTACCTGCCCCTTTTAAATGTGCCCTGTGGAATGCCCGATCTGTTGGCAACAAACTCACTGCTGTTCATGACCTGTTTCTTTCTCATTCCCTCAACCTGCTGGCCCTCACAGAAACATGGCTCCAGCACTCTGACACCGCTTCCCTTGCCGCTCTCACCTATGGCGGCCTACACTTCACCCACACCCCTAGACCTGAGAGCAGGCCGTGTGGAGGAGTCGGCATACTTCTCTCTCCACACTGCACTTACCAGGTCATTCTTCCCGCACCCTCCCTCACTTTCCCCTCTTTTGAAGTCCACACCATTAGACTCTTTCGGCCATTTTCCATCAGAGTCGCAGTTGTGTTCAGACCACCCGGCTCACCCCGCCAATTTCTGGATAATTTCGCTGCCTGGCTCGCCTTTTTTCCTCCCCTTCTGAAATCCCCCCACTCTCATAAAGGGTTAAATTTTAAAACTTCCCCATTAAATGACCCCCCAGTTTTCCTTCTCCTTCAGTTTTTTTTTTCACTGCCTCTTCTTTTGGGCCCTTTTTTTGCAGTTTACTAAACTCTCCCACCCACAAAAAAGGGGGGAACTCCCCTTGATCTGGTCTTCTGTCATCTCTTATCAATTTTAACCTCACCAATTCCCCCTTATGCTTCTCTGATCTTTAACCCTTTATCTTTTTACTATAAATTTCTCAGCCTTCTCAAAACCACACCCCCGGGCCCCCCTTCCCCAAATTCAGAAATACCCGGGCTCCATTAACCCCAGGAACTCATAGACCCCAAAAACGCCTCACCCCCCCCCCAAACCCTTCCCCTCCTGTCCGGCCCTGGCTGCAAAAATTAAAACCCGAAAACCCCTCACAACCCCCCCGGAATTTTTGGCCCCAAATTTCAAAAAACCCCGGGAAACCACCAAAGATCAGACGCCGGCGCCTTGACCCACCCCCTCAGACTCGGTTCCTCCCAACGATGTAAAGGTGTGCGGGACCATCTGGGGAAAAAGGGTCAACCCTACCTGCAGATTTTTCCCCACTACAAAATTTCATGTCGGGACTTTTTCACACGGGCCCTCACAGTGCCAAAAAAAAATTTATTTCAATTTCCCCACATCTAAAACCTTTCACAAAAACCCCAAAACGTTTTTGAAAACCTCCACCCCCTTTCAGGCCTAAAGCCCCAGGCCCCGGTCCCCTGACCTCTGGCTGAGGACCTGGCCACTCACTTCAAAAAAAAAATTGACAAAAATTGGCAAACATCTCATCAAAAACCCCCCAAGCAAAACCCATCCTGTCCCTCCCCCCCACATCCCCAAGTGTGTTTTCGGGCTTTTTGCCCCAAACCCCAGAAGAAAAAAGTATCCAGGCTTCCCCCTTTCGCTGGGGCCCCACCACCTGCTCTAGCCCCCCCACCCCCTTCCCCCCTTTCCCTCCGTCAATTTCTCCAGCTACCCTTCTCCCCTTTAGACCAATCTTTTAACCCCCCTTCTCCCCCCCTGGGATTTTCCCCTTTCCCCTTTTTAAACGGGAAAAACAATAACTCCCCCAAAAAAAAAAAAACCCTCCCGGGACCCATCCTGTGCTCCCAAATTTCCCGCCCCGTCTCAAACCCCTTTCCCTTTTTATCTCTAAGGCTCCGGGAACGCCTGGTCTACTCTCGCCCTAATCCGCTATCTCTCTCCCAAACCCTCTTTTCCCAGATCCCCCTAAAATTTCGGGTTTCCCCGCTCTTTACCCCCTCCCAAGAAACGGGGCCCCTAGTTAAAGTCTTAACGACCCTCCACATAAAAAATTCTCGGGGCAAATACTCTTTTGTTGGTTCTTCGGATCCTCTCCCAGCATTTGACACTTTTGTTTCACCATCTTTCTTGCTCAGCATGTTTTCACCCACCATTGGCATCCAGGACACTGTTTCTCGATTGGTTCTCTTCCTCCCCTTTCTCTGACCCTTTTTTCAGTGCCCTTTTATTTTGCAAAGGGTTTTACTTCCCCTCCCCCTCCCCCTTGCCGTAGGGTTTCCCCCAGGGGTCAGTTCTTGGTCCACTCCCCTTCTCAAAACCCATACAGCCCCCAAATTTGGAAACCATCGTAGATTTGGGGTTCCATTACCCCCCTCTACGCTGAAAACATCAATTATACACCTCTTCCCCCAGACCCCCAAATCCTGCCCTGCTACAAAAAAACACCAGGGGGGACTGTTTTGTCCCCTGTCTCTGAAAAACATGTCCTCTTTTCTAACTCCAAATAAACCTCCCAAAAACCGAACTTTTTGTTTTTCCCCCCTTTTACTAACCAACCCCCATTTTGCTTTTTCTTTCCCCCCCAGTGTGGCATTTACCAAAAAACCTAGGGAGCAGGCCCCATGTCTTTAGGTTATTCTAGGGAAACCCGATTTTGAAATTTTTTCACCCCAAAATCCAATCCCTTGCCTGCCCCTGTCACTTGCAAAAATCAAGAACACTCCAGAATCCGCCTTTTCCCAAATGTTGGAAAAATCAAACTCCCCAAATTTTTTACTTTTTTATTCCCCTTTCGGGGGCCTTGACTAAATGTTAAAAATCCTTTTCTTTTTCGGTTTTCCCCCTTTAAAACCCCCCCCCTCTCCAAACTATCCTGAAAGGGAGCGCCCCGGCTTTTTCTTTCCCCAGCCCCTATAAATGATGGGCCCCTACCCCTTTGTCAGTCACGGCACCTTTGGGTTTCCCATCCAGGGACAGAATACACATAAACTAATCCTTACTATAAAGCTCTTCCACAGTCTTCCCCCCCCCCAAAACATTCTCCTCCCTCAACTCTTCTAACCCCCCTGCCCGGTCTATCCCCTCAGCTCCTGACATCAAAAAATACGGGCTACAATCAACCCGAACCTCCCATGGGCCCCCTTTAAATTTTGCACGTGCTTCAACCCATTCTCGGAACAACCTAAACCCCTTTCCATCAGGGGGACAACCACAGCCTTTGCAGTTTTTTAAAGTGTCCTGAAATCCCCATCTTCTTTAGGCAGGCCCAAACCAAAAACCCCCAAAAAATTTAAAACCCCAAACCCTTTTTATCCAAACATTTGTCACTTCCCCCACACTAGGGCACTCACAGGCACTTTTCCTTTTAATAGAATTTTACAAGTCAAAAGGGGGGCAAAGGTTTCACCAAAATTTTTTATGTTTAAAAAATCCCCATATTTATAAAGCATGGCTGGGCCTTTTTAAAATTTAAAGGCCCTTTTTTCCCCCCCCCCCCCCTTTGTTCCCCCCGGCAACCCCCTTAGATTGTAAGCTCTTGCAGAGGGGCCCCACAAACCCTTTTGGTCTCAATGAAAACCCTTTTTTCACTGGGTAAAAATTTGTCTTTTTTCTGTAATTATACTCTTACATGGTAAAGGGCTGCGAAATTTGGTTTGGGGTATAAAAAATAAAGATTATTATTATTATTAAATTTTTATTAAAAAATTATTATTAAAAAAATTAATGCCCCCCCATACCCCGTAGCCCGGGGGCATTACAGAGGCAAGCGGGGACTTTTGTTAAGCCTCGATTTTTTGGGGGGGGCGGTTCGGGAGGGGGGGGCGCACTAGAAAAACCCTATGGGGCTATAATTTATTTGCTTTGGTAAGCAAATTTTAAAAGGGGTTAAAATTACCCGCGGGGAAAGGTAAACCCAGGTTTGGGTTTTCCCGAGGGCCCGAAATGTAATCTTAAATGTTTAAAAGCAAACCCGATTTTTGACCCGCCCGTTGAACGGGGGGTTTTTAAAAACCCGGCGCAAATTTTAGGCTATTATAAAAATTTTTTACTTCCCCCCTTAAAAAGTCATTGCATACAGACTAGTTTTCTAACTGCCTTTTCAGAGGGGGGCTAAAAAGACGAAATTTTTGTTTTTTTGCATCCCGTCAGGGATCTTTGGTAAAAAGAGCACAGATTTTTTTACTTTAAACGCAGTACTACCAAACCCAAAACATTTAAATTTCCGTCCCTTTTAAAACAATTAAAATCGAACTTCTTAAAAGGGGTTTTCTAACATTTAAAAACATGAAAAATCATCTTGGGCCTTTTTTGAGCCGACCATATTTTTAAAAATTTTTTCCTATAATTTATACAATAAATGACTTTTGCTTTAAATATCCTTAAAAAATAAGGGGTAAATTTCTTTTCTCTCTAAACCCGTACCTTTAGCTGTACTTTCCCCCAGCGCTCAAAAACTATCTCACGAAATTTTAAACAGACAAGGAATGTTCACACTTGCTTCAGTAAAATTCTGTGGAGAGTCAGTTTTTGAAAAGGCTAAAAATTAAGGAAAAAAAATTTTCCCAAAATTGCAGTAGAGATAAAAAACAGAAAAAACAAACCCCCCAATTTAACAGTCAAAAGGGGACCCTTCAGCCACCGTTTTTTTTTGCTCATTTAAGGGAGCAAAAAAAAGGGAAATAAAAACCCATAGTTTTGAAAAAAGGCCTTAGCAGCAAATTATTGATCATTTCTAAAAATCATTTTTTGTAGTTCGACTGGGGTTGTCGTGGGCTTCAAGAAAAAATGTCAGCCACATTAAAAAGTCAATTTATAACCGTTAGTATGGGTTCCAAATCAACAATCCTTTTCCTGAAAATTTTCTTATGAATGAGGTTTTTATTCCGAAACCTTTTTTTTGTCTGTAAAAAAAAAGTTCTAAAAAACCCTCTAATACCCCAAATACATACATAAATGCTATAAAATATATTTAAAATATTATATATATATATATAAATATATCTATATATTTTTTAAATTTTTTAAAAAAAAAAAACCGGGCCCCTTTATTAGGTACACCCGTCCCAACCCGCTTGTTAAAACTTAATTTCAATCAGCCAAACACAAAGGCGGGCCCAACTCAGTGCATTTAGGATGTTTGACAAGGTCAAACAAATCCTCAGTAAAACCCAAACATCAGTATGGGGAAAAAAGGTTTTTATTTGATTTCCTTTGAAGTGGCATGGTTTTTGATGCCAGAAGGGGCTGGTTTTTGAGTATTTCAGAAAACTTTCCGAACTTCCCTGGGATTTTCACCACAACCTTTTCTAGGGTTTACAGAGAAAGGCCGAAAAAGAAAAAACACCCAGGGGAGGCCGGCAGTCCCGTGGGCCCGGGAAAAGCCCTTTTTGATGCCAGGGGAAAGGAAAAAAGGGCCCGACTGGTTTGAGCTGAAAAGAAAAAGGGAACATTTACTCCCAAAAAAACCCCCCGTTACCAAACCAAGGTAGGCAGAAGGAAACTCTGGGTTTCCCCAAACCGAAGTTTGAGGCAGATGGGCCCACGCAGCAGAAGACCCACAAACCCTGGTGCCACTCCCCTTTTAGCTAAGAACAGGAAACTAGGCCCCAATTTGCCCCAAACTCATCGAAATTGGACAGTAGAAAAATTGGAAAAAACCCTTGCCTTTTGGGCTGATGAGTCTCGATTTCTGCGCGAAATTCGGATTTTTAGGGGCAGAATTTGGCGTCAACAACATGAAAGCAAGGATCCATCCTGCCTTGTTATCAACGGTTCAGGGGTGGTGGGTTGGGGGTTTTTCCCGGTGTTTTTGGGGGAAAATTTTCTTGGCCCCTTTTGGGCCCCTTGGGGACCAATTGAGCATCGCTTCCAAAAACCTTTTTGAATCTTAAAGCCCGAAGTTTGGGGAAAAAACTGGAAGGGAAAAGGGGGGGCCAACCCGGGTTACTAGCAAGGGGTACCTAAAAAAAGTGGCGGTGAGTGTATTTTTATACTCAAACATAAATACAATATCTGACAGAATTCGTCCATCCCCACATTTTTTTTTAATTTT
>JAODAL010058514.1:0-22041 GCA_025379985.1 Phyllomedusa bahiana
GGATTATGCTGCCTTTGGTTGGCGGGCCATGCCTCCACATTTGGCCCAATTTCCCTTTCCTGCCTCATCGCTCCCGCCGGGGACCTCCGCTCTCAGTCATGTCCACCTGTGGCTTCCTCCTTTTTGCCCCTCCAGAATGTAAATTGTCCCACGGCCTGATTAAATGCGCGGGCTGTCATGACCCCCACATTTTGGTGTTTTGTCCCCCCCATTTCTTTTTTCCTAATACTTTTTTCCCCCCCCAAAATTTAAAAAGAAAAAAACCCTATCTATTTCTTTTTTTACCCCCCCCCCAAATTTTTTCCCTTTTTCCCCCCCCCCCCCCCCCCTTGGGCCATGCCTGATTCATCTGCTGCCGCCGGGGACCTCCACACTGTTTTTGGGGCCACTTTCCCTAATATTTTTTTTTCCCGCCTCCGAATGTAAATTGTCCCACTGCCTGACCCTCATCGGGCTCCCGCCGGCCCTCCACACTTGTATTTGGCCACCCCTTGTTTCCTTTAGTACTGTTTCCCCTCCGGGAATGTCATTGTCCCACTGCCTGATCTCATGCTGCTGCTGCCCGGGGACCTCCACACTTTTATAAATTTTTCCCCCAAACCCCTGGGGCCTAATACTTTTTTGCCGCCCCCAAAATGTATTGGCCCGCCTGCCCTCATCTGCTCCCGCATGACCTCCCCTATCATTGGCCCCCTCATGGCCCTTTTTTGCCCCAAAATTGTCATTGGGGCCACGCCTAAACCTCATGTGCTGTGGCCCCCCCGCCGTCCCTCCACACTTGTCACTAATTTTTCCCAAACCGGGACTCTCAGTTTGTTTTTTTCCACCCTTCGCGGGCATGACTTTATCAGGTACATTCCGCCTTGAGTTTTTGGTATTTTTTCCCCTCTTAATTGCCCGGGGTTTTTAATAGTAAAAGCGATTCAAAGACTCGGAAAGTCATTCGTGTCATACTAAAACACAACATTGTTGAAGCCCAAAACCAAGTTTTCCTCTGCATTTTTAAGCATGGCAAAAATTTTTCTACACCCCCCGAAGGTCTGTGCACCCTGGAAAAAGCTGCTTTTTAACGCGATTCCTGCCGAAGTAAGTCGGACCGAATTTATTTTTGTCGGAAAATTCGGCGAAGTGACCGAATCTAATTTTTGAGAAATTCGTCCATCTCTACCATTGATATATTCCTTAAGAGGTATAGTTTCCAAAACGAGGTCTTTTTAGGGGTGTTTATTAAATGTTAGCACCTTAGTGTGTACACAAACCTGAAATGGCATCTAAAAAATATCCTAATGAAAATAAGACCCCAAAATCAACTAGGTGCTCTTCCTATTCAGTTGAGTAAAATAGTACATTAGAGCCACACATGAGATGTCTATGAAAACAGCAAAATCAGATAAATTAATTTTGATTTGCATTTCCCTGATAACATCTACCGTGTTCCAGTAATGTCCCAACACGCCAATGTTGTTTTTTTGGCGTATGTGTCTCCCTATTTAGTAGTGTACTCCAAGTGTACGGTGGTTGTCGGTGCATTGTACGCCATCTTTTGTGTGGCTGCATGCGCCTTTTACAGCCACACTGTCGGCTGTTTTCGATGTGTGATTTTAGGCGCATCGCAGCATTTTGTCATGTGTGAGTGTGCGCCTTTTTTGCCAGCTGGTGACGTCAGATTTGCATTGTCCGAAATTTCATCATTCGTGAACGACAAATTCTGTGCAGTGATGTGTGCGAAAATGTGAGTACATTACCTTGTGCTGTGCAAATGCGCCCCCTTTTTATTTATTGCTTCGGGGATCATTGCAGAATGTCGTCCTGTACTTATTTCTGGCTGCTGGTTGAAGTTGTAGATTGTGCGCCTACTGTGTGCACTCTGATGTTGAATGTTGCTCCCAACTCTGCTCAATTGCCAAATGCGCCTAATTTTTGAATGCACCCCAAAAGCCATTATGACAAAAATTCGGAGGGAGCCAGAAAGGTTGCACAAGCATGCACCCCAATCCATACATGCGCCGCGAAGACAACATGCACTCCAAAACAAACCTATGCGCCGCTAACAAATGCGTAGAAATAACGAATATACCGAATTTTGAAGTATACAAGCCGGAACGCCCAAACAGGCGCCTCAAGCAACACACTCGCCGAAAAAGACGCAACGCCTAAAACATTCCGACAGACGCAAATACAACCACTTTACAAAACAAGCGCAGAACAAATTAGTAAACACATTGCGAGTGTGCGATATTTTATGCCGCATTCAAACTGGCCTACGGAAGCCACTTTTCGGACATGTCGCCCTAAACTTTTAAATTTCACTTTCACTTTGCTTTAATTCCTGTGAAATACCTAGCAGGTTAATAAACTTCCTTAATTCTTTTGAGATGCTGCTAAAGCAGTTTTGAGGGGAATTTCATTTCCCACATTACTAGACAAAAACGAAAGGTGGGCGACAAGATTAAATCCTACACTGAATCCTACATGAAAATCCCACAATGAATTTATGCCATCTTCAACCTCTCAGAATACAGTCATGGCCAAAAGTTTTGAGAATGATACAAATGTTAATTTTTTACAAAGTCTACTGCATCAGGTTTTATAATGGCAATTTGCATATACTCCAGAATGTTATAAAGAGTGATCAGCTAAACAGCAATTAATTGCAAAGTCAATAGTTGCCTAGAAAATGAACTTTTTCCCCCAAAACACATTTCAACTTCATTGCAGGCCTGCCTTAAAAGGACCAGCTAACATCGTTTCAGTGATTGCTCCATTAACACAGGTGTGGGTGTTGATGAGGACAGGGCTGGAGATCAAACTGTCATTATTAAGTAATAATCACACCACTGGACACTTTAAAAGGAGGCTGGTGCTTGGCATCATTGTTTCTCTTCTGTTAACCATGGTTATCTCTAAAGAAACACGTGCAGTCATCATTGCACTGCACAAAACTGGCCTAACAGGGAAGAGTATCGCAGCTAGAAAGATTGCACCTCAGTCAACAATCTATCGCATCATCAAGGAATTCAAGGAGAGAGGTTCCATTGTTGCCAAAAAGGCTCCAGGGCGCCCAAGAAAGACCAGCAAGCGCCAGGACCATCTCTTAAAAGTGTTTCAGCTTCGGAATCGGGCTACCAGCAGTGCAGAGATTGCTCAGGAATGGCAGCAGGCAGGTGTGAGTGCATCTGCACGCACTGTGAGGCGGACACTCATGGAGCAAGGCCTGGTGTCAAGGAGGGCAGCAAAGAAGCCACTTCTCTCCAGAAAAAACATCAGGGACAGACTGATATTCTGCCAAAGGTACAGTGAGTGGACTGATGAGGACTGGGGTAAAGTCATTTTCTCTGATGAATCCCCTTTCCGAATGTTTGGAACATCTGGAAAACAGCTTGTTCGGAGAAGACAAGGTGAGCGATACCACCAGTCTTGTCTCATGCCAACTGTAAAGCATCCAGAAACCATTCATGTTTGGGGTTGCTTCTCAGCGAAGGGAATAGGCTCTCTAACAGTCTTGCCTAAAAACACATCCATGAATAAAGAATGGTACCAGAATGTCCTCCAAGAGCAACTTCTCCCAACCGTCCAAGAGCAGTTTGGTGATCAACAATGCCTTTTCCAGCATGATGGAGCACCTTGCCATAAAGCAAAGGTGATAACTAAATGGCTCAGGGAACAAAATATAGAGATTTTGGGTCCATGGCCTGGAAACTCCCCAGATCTTAATCCCATTGAGAACTTGTGGTCAATCATCAAGAGATGGGTGGACAAATAAAAACCAACAAATTGTGACAAAATGCAAGCATTGATTGTGTAAGAATGGACTGCTATCAGTCAGGATTTGGTCCAGAAGTTGATTGAGAGCATGCCAAGGAGAATTGCAGAGGTCCTGAAGAAGAAGGGTCAACACTGCAAATATTGACTTGCTGCATTCTAAGTGTCAATAAAAGCTTTTGTTAATCATAATATGATTGCACTTGTATTTCTGTATGTGATAAAAACATCTGACAAACACACATAAAAACCAGAGGGAAACAGATCATGTGAAAATATCATATTTGTGTCATTCTCAAAACTTTTGGCCATGACTGTACAGCAACTTGGCAAGCTGCAACAAAACAATTTGACATCTGGTCATGATGCTAGATTGTTCCACTTTGGGAACAAAGCAGGAAAACTCTTGGCTTGCTTTGCAAAAGGCCCTGATTTTTCACACCTATCACAGCTATACAAGATCACAAAAATTAGCTTTACTATTCAGAGACAAAACTTAATAATAGTCTTAAGATTTATATCAGAAACTCTACGCACCACTTTCATGGTCGGAAGTATGCCCAGCAGAATGTTCTGGTAAACTTTCCCTGCCTGCGGTTTTATTGGTGAATTTTCTAAAATCTCTCAGACATACATAAATATAATTTAACTATCATCCTGTGCCACAATCTGGACTGGCTCAAGGTTACTAACTACTTCTCCAACCTAACTCTGGCAGATAATCTGATTCGTCCCTGGTTCCTTAATGCCATATTACATGCTAAAACTTCAGCCCTGCCTAAGGACCTTCAAAACGCCTCATTTGTTGAGTAATGATATGCCTCTATGGAGGCACCCTGAATTTCTGCTAGGAAGAAACAATATCTGTTTTCGAGACTGGGATCATAAAGGAATTTGCAGTGTAGAACTCTAGAAAATTTTGGAGGGATAGACGCACTTGTGTAAGGCAATTATAAATAAGAGATGGAGGAAGATATATTTTAAAATGATGCACCAAGCACTTTGTGGCTTTGATATTCACCCTCACCCCAATGCTCCAGATAGGAAGACAACTTTTCAGAAGTGTGCCCTCCGTCATGGTTTATAATCCTGTGAAGCCTTCTAGGCCCTGTGGGACAAACTAACAAAAGTACTAAACGACAAACGAGAAGTTTCCTTTCTCCTAGAACGTCAATGTACAATCCAATCTGGTGATACACTCATGCTTTATACATATCTTTCTCATGGCCACCAAAAAAGCTTGCTGGCACATTGGCTCATGCCCACAACACCATCTATTGAGAGGTGATTTGGCAGGTCAAACATTTTCTTCACATGGACTTCCTGGAGGTGGAGAAGTTGAAGGAAATGAGTGCAAATGTTTTTTTTTCTTCAAAAACTGGAGGGCTTTCATATGTGGTTTCTTGACAGATATGGAAATAGTGAATCTAATGAAGCTTTTCCAACATATGGCTTAGTACGTCACCACCGATATTACAGGCAACCTTGGGAGGTTGAAGACCAAAGGGGAGATCTCTGCTGCCAAATTGTGACAAATGTTTGTGCTTATTTTCATGATATCTAAGGTTGGATGGGACAAACCTCTGGTGACACATTGTTCTATTTTTCTTCTGTTTATGTTTTTATTGGTCCAATTTCCTTGCATTGATCAATCTACAACATCATTGTCTGTAGCAAAAGCAAAAAGAAAATGCAAAGTATAGCTCACCATTAGTAGGTGATTTTCTCACACCTGTATCTCCAACCGATTGAGACTTCCAGCTAAAGCCTTTTAACTTGAACAAAACAAAAGTTTGCGGAACCAGCGATCTTGTGAATATCGTGCAGTTATTTATTACAGATATAAATGTGCAGACGGTACAAAACAGATTAAAACCGATGCGTTTCGGGCTTTACATTTTAGCCATTGGTCACGTTTAACTTTACTCTGACAATGCGTCCATTAAATAGTGCAATGGGTATTACGTATGATTACATGTCATTTCCCTTAATTAAAAACAATGTAAACAACACTCGTAACTATCGCTAACAAAATATAATAATCTTATTCATTTATTATTCTCTCATAGACATAGGACAGCTTAATCTAATATATATATGATAGATCATTCCTATTATTGAGAGCTGTTGGAGTTCTCGTTTCCAGCTCATGAATCCAATACGCTTCACGCAGGCGCACTCGATGCTCCCAATCCACTCCATTATGAGGGCGTTCTACTTTTTCTATCCCATAGCATCTGAAGCTCTCCAGCGCTCCTGCGTGATTTTCGGCAAAATGTCTCACAGCTCCCGAATGTGTGCTGTGCTGTTTCCTTATGTTTCATTTTACGAATGCTGCTTTCCACATACATTTTGTTGCAGTAAGTACAACTAATAACATAAATCAAATGATCTGTGTCACAATTGATAAAGCTGCTAATATTATACATCTTATTTTTTATTTGTACCTTAAATGTATCTTATCCATTTAGAGCACGGGTTAGTGCTATGGATAATTTCCAGATAACCATGGAAAGAGATTTAAAAAGAATGCAACAACAAATCCAGAAAAATAAGGGTAGAGATTATAAAAAAGATAGATACGACATGACAAAACAAGAATTTAAAGCAATAGAGGAATTAAATAAAAATAAAAATCTAGTAATAAAAAAAGCGGAAAAGGGAGGCTGTACAGTGGTGATGGATGCAATGCTATATAGTAAACTGGCAAAAGAAATGTTGAATGATACTTATACCTATCGGAAGCTAAATAGTGATCCCACAAAAGAGATGAAAATTAATCTTTCAAAATTATTAGAGGAAGGCCTAAGGTTAGATGCGACGACTGAAAAGCAAAAAAAAATTTAGAAGTAAAAAATCCTAAAACGCCTATTTTTTACAGAGTACCAAAAACACTAATGGTTGAAGATACAAATCTTCCAGTTTATACAAAGTCTTACAAAATTTATTTGAGCCAGATACTAGAGGCCTACCCAGAGGGTTCTTTAAGTCCTTGTGGATTTTTGGTACTTTCCGTGGTTATTAAAGGGGTTTTCTCGCTACAAAGATCATATCTCTAATTATGGGGACAGTAAAAATAAGCACTTTTGCAATTGGTCTGCATTACCTAAATAATTTAGAATAGCAGATATAAGCTAAACTGTGTGTTCCACATCTAAAACTGCAGCAAGTGATCTGGCTATGCCCCCTTTTCTGTGATTGGCTGACTGATATTTCATTCAGCCTGTTGAGAGACACACCATTGATAGGACACGCTCCCTGTGCTGTCATTGGCTGCCTGCACTCTGTGCTTACTCCCCTCTGAGCTTTGTAGATTGAAAGTGAAACTAGGTGCCTCAGCTTCTCTATGCAGGCTGTATCTGTATAATAAAGGCTCTTTGAGCCTCTCTATGCTATTCTCCCAGCTCTTAGGTGAAGGATCTGGGCAATAACTTAGTCTGTAGCTGCTAGATTCACTCTATCCCCATATAACACAGCCTTATACACTGCTCCCCCCTCTAGCTCCTGCCTGATAACAGAGGGGGGAGTAGAGAGTATTCCTCACATTTGTTTCATCAGTTCAGGCTGTATGTATAACTGTTTACAGCAATGCAGGTCTTCTGGTTACAAAGAGCTTGTGCAGCCTGGGTGGAACGTGAGAGCCCTGCAGGCATGAGAACCACTGCAGGAGGTCTGCAGAGCTGTGACATCCTCTCCCTTCCACTGTTCGCACAGAATGATGATGTCAAAACTCTTCAGTGAGGGAAGACACGCCCACTGAGAGGAGAGACACCCCCCTGGATATGAAGCTGTCAGAGAGACCAACAGCTAGAGTCTGCGAAAGCCAGTAATGAGAAAACCTCTTTAATACCTCTATTTGTTGGTGGGTAAGGACATCATCATCATCATTTTTATTCAAAAGATTTAACAATTGTGATCTATATTGAGATGAGGGACCAACTACATTTGTAGTTAGTATATTAGGATCTGTCATAATAAGTTTATTAAACAAGATTTAAACACAAGTTTCCAACTGAATAAGTGTAGATCCTTTATTGCTCATTACGAAGTAGAATGGTCACTAGGTAATAGGTGTGGAGGCTTCTTGTGACTTGTCTGTCCTTTGGTCTAATCGTATTTACATTTCCCACACCTTAAAACAGAATTAATGAAACATTGGATTCCAATCTAGCAGAAGAAATATATGTTGTAGATGTAGATCCATACAGTATACCTATTCCATTTTCACCTGTATATATTATTTGTTGAAGTTTCCTTTAGGTCACGTTGAAATTTCTTGGCTTTAACTGCCTGAATATTTCTGTCCCATTCATTCATCATTTCCTGCATCTCTTTATTGAGGACCATAAATACATCTAATGAGTGCAAAGGTTTCAAGGACTGTTGCATTTCTTCAATTTCATGATTAATAATCTCAAGATTACATTCATTCTGACCAAAAATCAATTCAATGTATGTTCTGATGCATAAACTACTAGCTTCTTCCTCTAGGAATCACATTTTTTCTGTAAAACATCTAATAGTGAAACTGTATTGCACCAGAGGCAGGTACGTTTGTGCAGCAAAGGTTTCAAATCTGTGCATTTTTCTGTACCAAGTTCAGTGTCTACACAAGGGCCACATGTATAAAAACTGTCTTGGTCTAAGACTTTCTTTGTTGCCCATAGCAACCAATCACAGCTCCCCTTTCATTTCATACAGTGCTCTAAAAAAATGAAAGGGCACTCTGATTGGTTGCTATGGGCAACAAAGAAAGTCTTAGACCAAGACAGTTTTCAAACATGTGGCCCCAAATAATTTCGAAAACTTCTCAACTTGTGCAATCCACGGTTTATTATTATTTTTTTATTATTACTATTTCAATTCTGAAATCCATCATGACACTAATTGGAGGAAAAATTGAAAAACAGCAACAAAACAGCAAAAAGTTAATCCAAAAATCTAAAAAGACCTTCAAGCACAATATGTAAACACATACACACACACACACACATAGGCCCACATGTATGAAAACTGTCTAGGTCTAAATTTCACTTTGTTGTCCATAGCAACCAATCAGAGCGCCCCTCTCATTTTTCCAGAGCACTATAGGAAATGAAAGGGGTGCTCTGATTGGTTGCTATGGGCAACAAAGTGAATTATAGACCTAGACAGTTTTCATACATGTGGCCCATAGTGTCAATACGAAAAAAAGCGAAAAAAAAATACATGGGCATTAGTAATGAACCAGTTTATGTATATCAAGTCCCTCACATAAAAAATGACATTGTAGTAATAAAGTATACAAAAATATAGCGTGCGGACCAAAGCTTCATCTATGGATGAGCAATAAAACCAGTAGGTATGTTTTTATATGTTCACCAACCATTAAGAATAAAAGATATATATACACACCTGTGAAGTCTAAAAGTAATCCAGAATGCATATTGTGTGCACGCAATGGATGCAATATCCATTATGTGACCGGAAGTAGTCACACTAGCAGGATGGCATGTGATCCTAATACAAGCAATAGATAACAGAAGGGAAATAACTAGCCATGCGCACATATGTATTACATATTAAGATGCCGTGATTCCTGATGTTGCATGTACAACATGATTATCTAGTTCACACATGCATGTGGTCTTAGAGACTAATAAAGCCAGAGGTAAACACAATCATAATGCAATATAACGCTATAAGCAACAGCAGGTTATACCCAAAGCATCACAAATATGTACATAGAATACATAACGTTGGTCAATTATAATAAATGGTCATAAATATAGAAAAAAAATTATATAACCTGACCAGACAAATTTGCAAATTTCAAAACACCATAGATACATAGTGCCATGGCAGACGAAAATGGAGCAGAAAAAAAATCTTAAAAAATAAATGTAAGTATTTGACTATATAAAAAGTCCTGATCTGATTGAAAATTATGTCCAAACTTATAAAATTTAATTTAGAAGGTGGGCAAATAGTTTATAAAAATAGATACAGTGGTTAAAATAGAAAAACGCAAAAAGCTATTTCAATTCTGAAATCCATAATTACAGAGAATGAAAACAGAGGTAAAGGGATAATCTTAAGAAAAGATTGAAGTAAATTGTCCAATGTATAGCTTAATCCCTTACTGACACGTGACATGCCTGTAAGGAGGTATTGAGTGGGCTCACATACTGAATCCGCTCCATAGGTGACAGGTATTATTGAAGCTGAGACCTGCTGCTCATAGCAGGGATTAGCACCGTTGCCACCTCCGAGCAGTTCCCATGGCAGCTGTAAACCTAATAAAGACTTCCATAGCCGCCAAGTTAGCACTACTATTACTTTCTGCCTTAGGCAGGAAGTAATAGAACCACCATCATGGTACAGCCTTCTGCATTATTTACATAATGCAGAAGCATGAACAAGTGATCGAGCCCCATAGTGGTCAAGTACCCTACAGGGACTGCTTCTATAAGTAAGAAAAATGTTTTAAAAGTATAAAAAAATTAAAAGTTCAAATCACCTCCCTTTTGCCATTTTACAAATTAAAAAAATAAGTTACACATAACTGGTATCACCTCCTTCATAAAAGTGTAATCAATTAAAATATTACATCATTTATACCGTAAACTGAACACCACAGATGGAAAAAAAAAACCAAAATGTCCAAATGCCCAAACTACATTTTTTCTGGTCCAAAAATTTTAATAAAAAGTAATGAAAAAGTTGCATGTATCCCAAAATGGTATCAATAAAAACAACACTTCAACCAACAAAATAAGAGATCTATCAAAGGTGGAAAAAGTTATTGGTTGCAGAAAAAGCAACTAAATATAAAGAAAACTCAGCATAATTGGTATGATTGGAATCATAAAAACCTGCAGAATGCAGACAACACACCATTTATACTGAAGACTGAACATCATAAAAACAAATCCCCTGCAAAAATGTTGCAAGTAAACTTTTTGCACCCCACTCAGAATTTTTTTTGCCTTCTCAGTATGTTATATGGTATGGTCAAAGGCACCATTAAAAAGTGCATCTTGTCCCAAAAAAAAACAAGCCCACTTATGTATATGACAAACTGTCATTAAGGGTTTAAGACTGTAGATGAGGTATGGTGATGGAGAGACACCTTTGACAGCTGCTGTTCTGATTTCTCCTCCCTATCCTCAAACAAGCAGCCTTTTTAAATGCATCAACTCATATTTAATACTACAATTTTACTAGACATGGTTATGTAGCTACCACACCAATTCATAGGCCTTGTTATTCAAATGTGTTCTGCAGATAGAAATATATAGATATACTTCCAAAATCCAAATAAGTAATAATAATATTGATAATGTAACTTGTATAATATATTAATCTCTGAATTTTAATGCTGTCAACTTGATGTATAACGACAAGTGGGTTTTCCTAAACTTATCACTAATAAGGTAATTAATCCCTGATCCATTTATATTGCATAAGTGGTTCTTTTAATCCTGCACTTAAAATGTCAAAATAATAATTTAAGATCCTTACAGATAGCAATAGTATTTTTTCTAAATTTAACACAGAAATGTCAAAACATTAATTAAGATCCGTAAATGTAGCACAAGTGTTTTTTGTAAATGTAAGCAAAAGATGTGAAAGCACTAATTAAGATCTGTCCACATGACATCACATCACACAAGGTTAAAATTAATTAATTAATTTGTTAGTAATATTATGATTATTATTTTACATTTTCTCTGATTATTTTCAGAAATATAACATTTCTGTCACATTCATGCAATGGCCGTGCGACATCTTACTTGCTTGCCCATGTACTGGCTAAATATTTAAAAGTGAACTGAAACATTGAACTCTTTTTAGCAGTTCTTAAAGAATTTCATGTAAATACAGTTGAAACCAGAAGTTTACATACACTATATAAAAAGACACATACATTTTTCTCACTGACATGAAATCAGAATAAACCTTACCCTACCCTTACCCTAAACCTTACCTTACCTTACCCGTTTTAGGTCAATTAGGATTACCAAAACTATTTATATTTGTCAAATGCCAGAATAATGACAGAGAATTTTTGAAGGCATTTTATTACTTTCTGCAAAGTCAAAAGTGTACATACACTAGGATTGTTATGCCTTTAAACAATTTGGGACAGCCCATATGATGATGTCATATCTGTGGAAGCTTCTGATAGGTTCATTGGCACATCTGAGTTAATTAAAGGCACACCTTTGTTTTTTTTTTTATGCACAACAGAAACACATTGTTTTTGTGTGTGTATCATCATGGTAAAGTCTAAAGAAATCAGCCAAGATATCAGGAAGAGAATTGTGGACTTGCACAGATCTGGTGCCTCATTCATCTGTACAAACAATTATACACAAGCACAAACAAGCCATCATACTGCTCAGGAAGCATACAGGTTTTGTGTCTCAGAGATGAATGTGCTTTGGTATGACATGTGCATATCAACCCAAGAACAAAAGCAAAAGACCTTGTGAAGATGCTGACAGAAGCTGGTAAAATTGTGTCATTACTCACAATGAAATAAGTACTGTTTCAACATGACCATGGCCACACTGCCAGGAAGACGCCCTTACTCCAAAAGAAACAAATAAAAGCCAGATTAATGTTTGCAAATGCACACAGGAAAAAAGACCTACATTTTTGGAGACATGTCCTGTGGTCTGACGAAACTAAAATTTAACTGTTTGGCCATAATTACCATTGTTATGTTTGGAGGAAAAAAAGGGAGAAGCGTGGAAGCTTAAAAACACCATCCCAACTGTGAAACACGGGGGTTGCAGCATCATGTTCTGGGGTTGTTTTGCAGGAGGGACTGGTGCACTTCACAAAATAGATGGCATCATGAGGACAGAAGATTATGTGGCAATACTGAAGCAACATCTCAAGACATCAGCCAGGAAGTTAAAGCTTGGGTGGAAATGGGTCTTCCAAATGGACAATGACCCAAAGCATACTGCCAAACTGGTTACAAAGTGGCTTAAGGATAACCAAGTAAATGTTTTGGAATGCCCATTAGAGAGGGGCGAATTTCTCAAAAATTCGATTTGCCGACTTCGCCAAATTTTCCGACAAAATTAGTTTCGGTCCGAATTACTTCGGGACGAATCGCGTTTAAAAACAGCTATTTCCAGGCTGCACAGAGCCTGTAGGGTGCTGTAGAACGTGGTGACATGCTTAAATATGCAGAGGGAGCTTGGTTTGGTCTTCATACAATGTTGTGTTTTAGTATGACACGCACATGACTGCCGCCGCTCTTAGAATCGCTTCACTATAAAATTCCCTGGGCACTTAAGAGGGCAAAACTGACCAAAAAACTGAAGTGGGAATGTAGCCTGATAAAGTCATGGCAGCGAAAGCTGGAAAAAAACAAGCTGAGGGCTCAGGTGGCAACATCAGTGACAGAGTGTGGAGGTGATGGCAGCAGCCACAGCAGCATGAGGTCAGAGAGTGGCACAATAACAATCTGGAGGTGGCAAAAACAGGAGTAGGCCACAGTGTGGAGGTGACGGCAGCAGCAAAAGCATGAGGTCAGTGAGTGGCACAATGACACAGTGTGGATGTCACGGCACTAGCAACAGCAGCATGAGGTCATAGAGTGGCACAATGACAGTGTGGAGGTGGGTGGCAATACCAGTCCCTAGTAAAGATGGTGGTTGGCAGATGGAGAAACTGGCAGCAGATGTGTGTCATCAGGCGGGTGGCGGCATCAGAATAGTGGCTGAGGCAGGTAGTCTGAATCCAGATTCATTTCTCAAAGTTTGGGTGAGGCATCATGGCTAATGTAATCTGACGCCTAAGGCATTGGTGTATGGAAATCCTGGCCGATCGACACTTGATTCATCTTGACAAAGGTCAGTCGTTCCACATTTCCCGTGGACAAGCGGGTTCTCTTTGGGGTAACGATGGCCCCCGCCGCACTGAACACCCACTCTGATGCCACACTACTTGCTGGGCAGGACAGCTTCTCCACTGCAAACTCGGCAAGTTGCGGCCACACATCCAGTTTGGCTGCCCAGTAGTCCAGCGGATCTTCTAACTGGAGTGGCAGAGTGCTGTTCAAGTAGGCCACCACCTGTTGGTTCAGGGACTGCTCGAGGTCCTGCTGCAACTGCTGCTGGCGACTGCCTTCCTCACTAGGCGGGTGAAGGAATCTGCTCATCAGTGAATCCAGACTTAGGTTGCTGCTGATGGAGCTGGTACTGCTCCTACACCCCCACCTTCTCCCAGCAGCCGCGGCATTAGTACGTGAGCGCAGAAGAACCCCCCGGTCAGACCTGTCAGAGGAGGGATGATGCCGCACATAGGCAGCGGCCAACTTACTACGGAGGATTTTCCTATAGTATTTGAGTTTGTCCTCCCTCTCAGCAGCTGGGAAAAAGGCTTCCATTTTGGACCGGTAGCGAGGGTCCAATAGGGTGGAGAGCCAGAAGTCATCCCTCTGCCAGATGGTGACTATTTGGCTGTCACTAGCCAGGCAAATCAGCATGCTGCGGGCCACCTGCACAAGTGACTCCGATGGGCTCCCTGCCTCCATCTCCACTGTATACTGCCACGGTGCTTGCGGGTCATCTGCCTCGTCTTCCTCATCTCCATCTACCTCCTCCAGCTGCTCCTGCTCCTACTCTCTTGTCACCTGGGTAGAAAATCCACTAATTTCACCAGACAATTCTTCTGCTCCAATGTCCTCCTCCTCCTCCTCCAGTTCAGTCCCCAGCAGACTCATGTGGCCGCAAGATGTAGTCGCCACGTCTCCAGTCCCCTGCCCAGACAGATTTTTCAGCATCCGTTCCAGGACATGAAGCAGTGGAATGACGTTATTCATCCCGTAGTCCTGGCGACTGACAAATAAAGTGGCCTCCTCTAATGGCCTCAGCAAATGGCAAGTGTCACGCATGAGCTGCCACTGGCTGACATCAAAGTAACACAGGGGAGTACTCCTGTCCATCTGGATCATCAAAAAATCGTTAATGGCCTTTCTCTGTTCATACAGTCGGTCCAACATGTGCAGGCTGGAATTCCAACGGGTGGAAACCTCGCATATCAGAGTGTGTTGGGGCAGGCCGTTCTGCTGCTGCAACTCAAGGAGGGTGTTCCTGGCTTTGTAGGAATGGATGAAGTGCATGCATAGTTTCCTGGCCCTTTTCAGAATCTTCTGAAAATCAGTGGAAGACTTCAGGAACCTTTTCACAACTAGATTAAACACTTGCGCCATGCAGGGCGCATTTACCATCCCTCCTCGGTGCAGCATGGACACCATGTTCCTCCCATTGTCCGTCACCATGGTTCCGTTTTGCAGTTGGTGCTGAGAAAGTCACACATCGATTTCTTGCTGCATAATGCGGAGCAGTTCCTTCCCTGTGTGAGTTCGTTCGCCGAGGCAAGCCAGGTGTAGAACTGCGTGACACCGCTGTGCCCTACACATGTGGTATGATGGAGCAATACTTGTGGAGGCTGAGATGATGGTGATGGTGGAGGAGGAGGAGGTGGAGATTGGCACAGGAGCCGCAGTTTGACAACGTGGAGGAGAAAGCGGCGTCTCCTGTCCAAGTTGTTGGTGTTCCTGGGCAGGAAGCACATTCACCCAGTGGGCCGTAAAGGACATGTACTGGACCTGACCGTAGTTAAAGCTCCAGACATCCGCGCTGCCGTGCACCTTGGAACAAACCGATAAGCTCAAGGACTGGCCCACCTTCATAGTTTTATAGTTTCACAGTTTCATAGTTTCATAGTTTCATAGTTTGTAAGGCCGAAAAAAGACGAGACGTCCATCCAGTTCAGCCTGTTGTGCTAAGGTGTTGATCCAGAGGAAGGCAAAAAACCCCAATGAGGTAGAAGCCAATTGTCCTCATTTTAGGGAAAAATTCCTTCCCGAGACCTTCTGTTCTACATATTTGTGAAGTGCTGGTACTGCCTTTTTGGAAAAGAAATTACGGCTTGGAACTCTCCATCTCGGCTCGGCTAAAGCCATTAGTTCTCTGAACGGTGCAGAGTCCACCATTTGGAAAGGGAGGGACTGCAGTACCAACAACTTGGACAGGAGCACGGTCATCTTCTGCACCTTAGCATGGTTGGACACATACTGTTGTCTCTTTGCAATCGCCTTGCTGAACGACTGCTGGCGCCATGAGTAGCGAGGAGCAGGAACATCTGGACCGGGAGATGATGTCAAAGAGAAACAGCTCCCTTCTGCAGAGGTGATGGAGCTTTGACTGGCTGAAATGGCATGCGTGCCACTGGGCGCTGACGCTGCTGCTGTTGCTGCGGCAGCAGGATGGACCACCACATCTAAGCCACGGTTTTCCCAAGCCACCGGATGGTGACGCTGCATATGTTGACGCAGGGCTGTGGTGCCAACGTTAGCTTCCTGGCCATGCTTCACTTTCTGCCCACAGATTCTACATATACCCATATTCGGCTGCCGCCGCTGCCTCGCTGAGCCCCTGTGCCGCTACTTTCTTGGACCTGCGAAGCGGGTTTTCTACCCCGTGGCCGCTTGGCTCCAGACCTCACACTGCTGCTACCCTGCTGACTCACGGCCACACAACCCACTTGCTGGCTGCGCCGCTGCCTGAGGCACAAGCTGACGCCCTCTTCTCCTGACGATAATGAAGCCCTTGCTTCACCCGGCTCCCAAGTGCAGTCGGCTACATCATCATCGATTTGTGTTTCATCGTCACTGCTGTCCTCATCACTAGTCTTGGTATGCAGAGGCTGACCCCTCACAACATGACCTCCCATGCCACTCTCCACATACTTTGCCGCCTACTGCAAGAAGCAGGGGATATTGGCCCCATTTCTTTGCTGCCAAGTAGCTGCTGACTGCCCTCCTCTCTGTTTGTGCCACTGCCACTCGCAGGTGCAGAGCCTGCCACCTCTCTGTCTGACATACTGTTTGTTCTAAAATGTACAGACACTGTTTGATGATGATATCTGTATATGATAAATAAACACCCTTTTGACTCCAAATGAACCCACTAACAAGCTTGGGTAACCCTTGGATATAAATTGCGCTCCACAAATGGGCAGGAAAAATTTACTTGTATGTGCCGTTTAAAAACACTGTGTATTATACTGAATATAAAAGCACAAACAGGCTTAATTAACCTTCGGATATGAATTATGCTACAGAATTTCTTCTTTGGCGGTGAAAAACGTTTTCTTTTACTAAGTACAACTGCAGAAAAATACTTAGTTAACCCTTGGATGTAAATTGCGCAAAAGAAATGTGCTGCCAACAATAACCACCTTTGTAGCGTGTTAAAACGGCGTGTATTTTACGGAACACAACAACAGAAAAACTCGTAATTAACCATCTGATATGAATTATGCTACAGGCAAAATTTCTTCTTTTGCAGTGAAAAACAACATTTCTTTTACTAAGTACAACTGCAGAAAAATACTTAGTTAACCCTTGGATGTAAATTGCGCAAAAGAAATGTGCTGCCAACAATACCAGCTTTGTAGCGTATTAAAACGGCGTGTATTTTAGGGAACACAACAACAGAAAAACTTGTAATTAACCTTCGGATATGAATTATGTTACAGGCAAAATTTCTTCTTTGGCGGTGAAAAACAACATTTCTTTTACTAAGTACAACTACAGAAAAATACTTAGTTAACCCTCGGATGTAAATTGCGCAAAAGAAATGTGCTGCCAACAATTACCAACTTTGTAGCGTATTAAAACAGCGTGTATTTTACGGAGCACAACAACAGAAAAACTCGTAATTAACCTTTGGATATGAATTATGCTACAGGCAAAATTTCTTCTTTGGCGGTGAAAAAAAATGTTTCTTTTACTGAATACAACTGTAGAAAAATACTTAGTTAACCCTTGGATGTAAATTGTGCAAAAGAAATGTCCTGCCAACAATTACCAGCTTTGTAGTGTGTTAAAACTGTTTGTATTTTACGGATCACAACAACATAAAAACTCCTAATTAACCTTCGGATATGAATTATGCTACAGGCAAAATTTCTTCTTTGGCGGTGAAAAAGAACGTTTCTTTTAGTGACCACAATAGCAGAACAATGCTTAATTAACCTCTGGATCTAAATTGCGCAAAATAAATGAGCAACCAAAAATTAAGTGGTATTTGGATTGTAAAAACGCTGTTTCTTTAACTGAATACAACAGCAACAGGCTTAGCTAACCCTTGGATATTCAATGTGCTCAAGAACTGAGCAGATAGCATTAAAATGTATATGCAGCTGAATTGGACGCACACTGGAATTCAGTTCCAATACCCCACAAAATCAGAATTAGAACGTAAGAGAAGCAGTCTCTGAGACAAGCTGTGACACCCCACTTAAATCGCTGTATAAAAGTGAGTTTTTTAGTATGAGATATCATTAGTAGCCACAGCAGCACCTTCCCTACACAGCACATTGAGAGGAGTGTGAGCTACCAGCATCGTGCCCGGACTTATATAGTGCGGTGACGTTACAGAATCTTGCCAGTCTCTGATTGGCTTCATCTTTGCACATGTCATGTAGGCTATGCCTTTCTTCCTCCCAGACTTCTTTGCCCCATGTAACGGCATGTGCTCGCAGCCATTTTATCAATCAAAAACACGCTTCGTTCCCGCGAATCACCCCAAACTTCGACTTCGTTCAAAATCAAAGTTTTCCTGAAATTCTAAACGAATTCCACTTCGTTAGAATCAATTCGCCCATCTCTAAATAGGACACTTCTCTACCAAAGTAAGTTTCCCATTTAGCCATATATTTGTGTGCATGGACCTCATTGAGAAGCGAATCCGAGAGAATAGAATAAATTGTTCAGAAAAGGGCCTTAGTGGCATGGCCTGTCCTATAGAGGTGCTCAAATCATCTCTAGTGACTACACAATACAATTGTTTTTTGCACACTCTATTATGTGGTAAAATGGGCGCATTTATGTCCGAGAGGCCGGTAATATTTTCATGTACCATATGGTGGACCCCCAAGATCAATTCCCATGTGGGCCCCAGGCCCCCTAGTCCGACACTGCTTGCAGGCCTCTTCCAATGCTTTTAGTTCAGCTTCTTGGGTCAACATATACGGAAACAAGGCTTCAGTTTTTACAGTCTATGATAATGTAACTACTGCGTATCTTGTGCACAACCTTACATCTAAGGTATACTGTCATCCATCCAAAAAGAGCATCAGGGTTTTCGAATAGTTGATCTAACCCCATACCTCCAACTGCATTAACTAAATACAGTCATGCTGCTCACCTTTTGGCAATGGGAGATACCCAGAAAAGGAGTTCCCATACTATCCCCCCCCTTCAACTCCAAATCAATAAAGTGGTTTGATCTAATGCTGAATGGTAACATTATCTGTTACAATGTAACCTCAAAAGACTAGCAGTGCATAGGTAATGTGATTAAACCTGTGTCAGTATTGCAGAAATGTTATGAGGGCTTACATATTCACTAGGTAGTCTCTGTACAGTACAGTCTGATGGGATATGTATAGTCCAGTATGTCTAGGGCAGAGAATGAAAAAATGGTTAGTTTCAGCATACAGAACAGGTCAAAGGACTGATTAGTAAGTGAAAAGGAGGTGGCTTTATTTGAGGTGTGAAAACCAATCATTTAACCCCACCTAGGACGTAGTGTCTTTTGCAAAAAAAGAAGTACTGTGACTAACGCTAATGGAGACTTCAGTGTCTGTGTGGAATGGAATTGGGCTCCCCCCTTAATAGAGATGGGTATTTGATTAAGACCAAGAGATCTTACATTCCATATTTTACAGCAGCAGACACTAAAATGTATGCTGAATGAAATAATTAAAAGCACGGCAGAGGCCCAAATTCCAAAGATATTGGCTCAATATTTTTTTCAAATATCATCAACATTATCAAAACATTTTTTTTTTTTAATTGGGACCTTAAATTAATCATGGTTATTATTTTTCATAATATTCACCTAAGAATGGTTACATTCAGGGTATGCTTATAGTCAGGGTATTTGTGGTTATTAACGGTTGCTAAATGGTTAATGATTAACAGAGGTTTCTGTAATCATTCTCCACAACAGAATACAATAAAATCAATAATCAATAAACAGTACCTACACAACATAAAAGCAGTAATGTGTACCTAATGTTAATGGCTAATGCTAATTTCAATGCTTTGACCACTTTGCAGTGCTTGATTAAATCAGTCACATTCATGTTTAAGCTAATATTTTAATCTATTAATAAAAACATAAAAGAGCAAGGAGATAATCTATCTTTTTGCACAGGATCATGCAGCCAGCCTTGACTCACTCTCTCTCTCGCTCCTCGCTCTCTCTCTCTCTCTCATCCCCATTCATAGTTTTCCCCATTCATAGTTTTCCCCATTCATAGTTCTCCCCCTGCCCGGCTCACCGCTGGTCCCGCGATCCTTCCTGCGCCGGTCCACCTGCCCCGCTCACCGCCGGTCTCGCGATCCATCCTGCGCCGGTCCACCTGCAGCCACGCCGTCCCGCGATCCAGCCCCGCTCACCGCGCCAATCCACCTGCAGCCACTCACTGCGCTTTTCTTATCCGCTTTCAGGATGCAAAGAGCAGCTGAGACGTGCCCGGAGTGTGGAGCGCTTTTGGACAGGTGTCAACAGCGGACTCCATTATATCCTATGGGCTTTCACTTGCGTAAACCGCAATAAGGATTGACATGTCAATTCTTAAAGCGGATGAGAAAAGCGCAGCGCAGGAGAGCCCTCAAAAGCGCATCGCCGAACTCCCGTGAGAACGGCGATGCGCTTTTGCCATTGAACTCAATGTTAATCACACTGACAACTGTAAGATCCGTTTTGCGGATCCGTAAAACGGATCACAAAAACGTCGTGTGAACAAGCCCTTATACTATTATAACAGGACTCACTTTCAGCTTCATTTTTAACAGCTCCCTTATCTTTTTAAAATTTCTACAGTGCGAGAAGAGCAAAGCGCTGCGCTCCTTCATTCCCATGTGTGTGAACATTTTCAGTCATATTCTTTATAATCTTTTGGATTTTATAGGAACACGCAGAACTATAGAACTATAGATTTTCTGGAAGCATTAATATCCATATCAGCCCTAAATAGGTGTAATACACGGGCACAGAAGTATGCACCTGAAAATATGCAAACTTAGATGTTAGACAGGTACTTCACAGAACATATTGCAAGAGCATGCAATATCTGAGATAGAGGATAGCCGCTCTAAATGTACCTCCGGATTGAAGTATAATATCGGGTGCCAGACATATCCTAGTATTTTAAAGTCATGGATGTAATACCTATTAAATATGCACCTGAAAATATGCAAACTACGATGTTAGTCAGGTACTTCACAGAACATATTGTTACCTTGTGGTACATAAAAATGCAAAAATGCAAGAGCATGCAGTATCTGAGATAGAGGATAGCCTCACTAAATGTACCTCCAGATTGAAGTATAATATCAGGTGCCAGACATATCCTAGTATCTTAAAGTCATGGATGTAATACCCATTAAATAAAATCATATATGTCACCTGAGGTATCTACAATCCAGAGAATAAGGAATTAAACATAGCCCATGTCAGATAAAGGAACTAAAGTCCACCATAAAAATCCAAAAACATTCTTGCTGAAGAAGTTTTTGGTTTAGATTCCCCTTACGAATAGACCGTTGTAATTTGTCAATTCCTATCCACTTCAGGCATTCCGGGTTATCAGGGGCGTCGCTAGGCAGATTTATTCGGGGCACGAGCCCCGAATGAATCTGAATGTGCCCCGAATGTCTACGGCCCCAGGCCGCTGCCGTGGGCATGGAGCACTCCTTAGTGCGGGCGGCGCCCGCCAATCTCTCCGACTGCACGGCCATTTCACAGCGGCCGCACAGTCAGAGTCGGGAGGAGGCATGACGGATCGGTACCGTCCTGTCTTCTCCCCCGTATGTATCAGCGCTCACTGAGCACTGTACATACACCTCAGCGTTGCAGGGGGCGTGATGCACCGCTTTCATCTCCCCCCTGCGACGCTGGGTCTCCTAAGCCAGCAGCCTCTGCGCGGCCCAGGAGGTCTCAGGCCCCACGAGACGGTGTAAGTAGCATGATCATGCTACTTACACCATTCTCAAGCTGCAGGACTTGGACGTGAGGATCGTGCTGAGGTAAGTAGGTTTTTTTATTTTATTTTTATTAGGTAAGGGGGCATATTATGTGGCTAAGGAGGCATATTATGTGGCTAATGGGGGATATTATGTGGCTAAGGGGACATATTATGTGGCTAAGGAGCATAAAAAATGTGCTAGGGGGGATAGTATGGGTTTGGGGGTAT
>JAODAL010058515.1:0-22040 GCA_025379985.1 Phyllomedusa bahiana
TTAACTAAATTATCGCATGATCTGAAAATTTCGATCGACATAAAAACTGTGCCGATTTCAACTTTGTCGATAATAATCGTTCAACACTAAATGTAAACACTATATAATGTAAATATAATGTATAATATAAATATAATATATAAATAATATAATATATATTTATATAACACATTTCAGCAAATATATATTTGCTGAACAAGGTAAAAAATATATATAAATATATATATATATATATAATATATATATTATAAATATATTATGGTATACATTACATTATTTATTTATATTATACATTAGATTTACATTGTTATTTACATTATGTATATGATCTACAATATATTATACCTGATATTTTAATAATTTACATTATTCACAATAAACTACACATTGTATTATATATTCTACATTATATTTATCATTATTACATATATTATACATTATATTATACACTTTATTATTTATATTATGTTTGATAAATTATATTATTATACATTATTTGTACATTATTTATTACATATATTATACATTATACACTTTATTACTCATATTATATATTATACATTATATTATTAACTATATCATTTATTTTATGTTTGGTATATTATTTATTACATATATATTATATACTATTATTAATATTGTAGTCAAATCCATTTTTATTGTCTTATTATCAGATTAAGACAACGTACAAAAAATAGCATTGATATAACAAAAGTAAATATATGCCAGATACTATTATTAGGCCTTTAGCAGGTAGAAAAGATAAGCAGCATGTTGGTAGAATTAAAGGGGTTATCTCACTACATTGTTCATTCTCACCTCAGTCCTGTTTTCGTGATTTCATTTTAAATTCAGGGGTGTGGTTACTGGCTTCTGCTAGGCTGCAGTAGAAGCCCGGTCTGTAGCTCTAGGGACCAGTGCTGGCAGCCTATCAGGAGAGATTGAACAGGTCTGTAGCTATAGCAACCGGTGCTGGCAGCTTATCAGGAGAGATCAAACAGGTCTGTAGCTATAGCAACCAGTGCTGGCAGCCTATCAGGAGAGATTGAACAGGTCTGTAGCTATAGCAACCAGCGCTGACAGCCTATCAGGAGAAAATTTAAACAGGTCGTAGCTATAGCAACCAGCCTGGCAGCTATCAGGAGAGATCAAAAGGTCTGTAGCTATAGCAACCAGCACTGGCTGCCCATCAGGAGAGATCAAACAGGTCTGTAGCTATAGCAAACCCGCACTGCAGCCTATCAGTAGAGATCAAACAGGTCTGAGGCTATAGCAACCAGCACTGGTAGCCGATCAGTAGAGATCAAACACGTCTGTAGCTATAGCGACCAGCATTGGTAGCCTATCAGGAGAGAGTAAACAGGTCTGTAGCTATAGCAACCAGTGCTGGCAGCCTATCAGGAGAGATCAAACAGGTCTGTAGCTATAGCAACCAGCACTGGCAGCCTATCAGGAGAGATCAAACAGGTCTGTAGCTATAGCAACCAGCACTGGCAGCCTATCAGGAGAGATCAAACAGGTCTGTAGCTATAGCAACCAGCACTGGTAGCCTATCAGGAGAGATCAAACAGGTCTGTAGCTATAGCAACCAGTGCTGGCAGCCTATCAGGAGAGATCAAACAGGTCTGTAGCTATAGTGACCTGAGGAGCTGATGCAGCCCATACAAGAGGGGATATCTAGGAATAGGTAGGACACTGTTAATGGACACATGTTGCAAAGTGGCTTGTTTCTGCAAGATCTTTTACATAAAAAGCAGCAATCCCTGTAGTGAGACAACCCCTTTAATGCATATTTGTGCTCACATCCTACAGGATAGCCCATTTTGTGAAACACCATAAAATGCAAATCCAGCTTCACCCATAAGGATTCAGGAGAAGCAAGGACCACAGGGAACACCGCAGCCAAATCCAAGAATAAAGAGCAGGGTCTTCCTTAAGAAGTATTCTTTATTAAATCCATAGTAAAAGTGATACAGACCAAGCAGCAATACTGACGCGTTTCAGATCTTTAGGATATTGCCCCTTAGTCGTAGCCTAGGTCATCCTCAGGAGCATAGCTATAGGGGGTGCAGAGGCAGCAGTGGCTCCCGGACCCTACAGTCTGAAGGAGGCCCCAAAAGCCCCTCTGCCATAGCATTGGCACCTGGTAACTGAGAGGCCCCATTTCACTGTTTGCAAGAGGACCCAGAAGCTTCAAGTTACAGCTCTGGTCATCCTGTAGTTAGGTGACCGCAGCATAAGAGGGCGCCCAACATCCCGGCCTTGATGGTTGGTTATCATTACAAGTTACATAAAAGCTGCTGATTTATGAGAAAAACAACTGCCCTTAAACCGGACAAACACATTGGTTGAAAGGTGATGAGACCCAACAGTTTCTCAGGGGGAAGAGGAAGTGCGCAGACTGGAATTAAACGTGTCCGACCCTTTGTATCAGCAGATGGTAGATTCCGTGTGCCATCTCTGAAGGCTCTGCAATGGCTCTTAGGCCATGTCTACACGGCAACTATAACGGGCCATGGGAAAATCTGATGGTATTTTACATTCACCGCACCACGGTTTTTGCCAAAATCCACGGTCGGTTTTTGGATTTTGGCTGCCCTAGTACATTGAACTGTACTAGAATGGATTATAGAGCTGTGTAGACTACCGCTTGGATTTTCTATTGTGGTCTATGGGCACTGGTTACAGTTGAGTTGGATTTTCTATTGTGGTCTATGAGCACTGGTTACAGTCGAAATGGATTTTCTATTGCAGTCTATGGGCACTGGTTACATTCCAGCTGAATTTTCTATTGTGGTCTATGGGCACTGGTTACAGTCGGATTTTCTATTGCGGTCTATGGGACACTGGTTACAGTCGGATTTTCTATTGCGGTCTATGGGACACTGGTTACAGTCGAAATGGATTTTCTATTGTGGTCTATGAGCACTGGTTACAGTGAAGCTGGATTTTCTATTGTCGTCTATGGGCACTGGTTACAGTGTAGCTGGATTTTCTATTGCAGTCTATGGGGCACTGGTTACAGTCAGATTTTCTATTGCGGTCTATGGGCACTGGTTACAGTTGGATTTTCTATTGGGGTCTATGGGCACTGGTTACAGTTGGATTTTCTATTGCGGTCTATGGGGCACTGGTTAGTCAGATTTTCTATTGAGGTCTATGGGGCACTGGTTACAGTTGTATTTTCTATTGTGGTCTATGAGCACTGGTCACAGTTGGATTATCTATTGTGGTCTATGGGCACTGGTTACAGTCTAAATGGATTTTCTATTGTGGTCTATGAACACTGGTTACATTCCAGCTGAATTTTCTATTGTGGTCTATGGGCACTGGTTTCAGTCAAGCTGGATTTTCTATTGGCGTCTATGGGCACTGGTTACAGTGAAGCTGGATTTTCTATTGAAGTCTATGGGGCACTGGTTACAGTTGGATTTTCTATTGCGGTCTATGGGCACTGGTTACAGTGAAGCTGGATTTTCTATTGAAGTCTATGGGCACTGGTTACAGTTGAGTTGGATTTTCTATTGTGGTCTATGGGCACTGGTTACAGTTGGATTTTCTATTGCGGTCTATGGGCACTGGTTACAGTTGAGTTGGATTTTCTATTGTGGTCTATGGGCACTGGTTACAGTCAAGCTGGATTTTCTATTGAGGTCTATGGGCACTGGTTACAGTGAAGCTGGATTTTCTATTGAAGTCTATGGGGCACTGGTTACAGTTGGATTTTCTATTGCGGTTTATGGGCACTGGTTACAGTTGGTTTTCTATTGCGGTCTATGGGCACTGGTTACAGTTGGATTTCTATTGCGGTCTATGGGCACTGGTTACAGTTGGATTTCTATTGCGGTTTATGGGCACTGGTTACAGTTGGATTTCTATTGCGGTCTATGGGCACTGGTTGCAGTTGGATTTTCTATTGCGGTCTATGGGCACTGGTTACAGTCAAGCTGGATTTTCTATTGAGGTCTATGGGCACTGGTTACAGTTGAGTTGGATTTTCTATTGTGGTCTATGGGCACTGGTTACAGTCAAGCTGGATTTTCTATTGAGGTCTATGGGCACTGGTTACAGTCAAGCTGGATTTTCTATTGCGGTCTATGGGGCACTGGTTACAGTCAAGCTGGATTTTCTATTGACGTCTATGGGGCACTGGTTACAGTCAAGCTGGATTTTCTATTGACGTCTATGGGGCACTGGTTACAGTCAAGCTGGATTTTCTATTGACGTCTATGGGGCACTGGTTACAGTCAAGCTGGATTTTCTATTGACGTCTATGGGGCACTGGTTCAGTCGAGTTGGATTTTTGTGGATTCTTAATACTGAATCCACTTAAAAATCTGACCAAAAACCAGTGCTGTGTAGACCTGGCCTTACAAAGAAGTGACTTACAAGAACGCTACCTCCAATAGGTGGCATCAGAGAGATAGCTTTCTATCTTCCAGAGGAAAGCTTATTTACATATGCTTTTTCCCATGGCGCATTGCAAGACTCCCTGTACTAGCTTGTCGATCTCCACAAGGAGAAGCTGTCAGGACTGCGTTACTGGCCCTTTAAGGATTTTTGTTGCAGTCTCAGGCAGGGTGCGACTTGGTGCTTAGTGGGTCAAGCACTTGAGCCAATCCTTGGCCTGCGGCAGGGGTTTTAAACTGCTTCCTGTTTGTCAGTCTCTGCTGGTGATTGCTTTTGGTGTCCTTGCTGTCTGTTTTGCTCTGCTGTGTTGTTCTGCTGGTTCTTGGATTTTGGCCTGGGGTGTGGGGGTTTTAAGCCTCTTCCTGTCTGCCAGTCTCTGCTGGTGATTTCTTCTGGTGTCCTTGCTGTCTGTTTTGCTCTGCTGTGTTGTTCTGCTGGTTCTTGGATTTTGGCTATTCTTTCTGGTTACTCTCCTGCTCTATCCTTGGGTACTTTGCATTCTCCTGGTTTTACCTCAGCCCGTACGACTACTCTTTATTTGTTATCTGTGGGGTCTGTTTCTGCTTTGTCATACGTTTTTGTTGCAGCCTCCGCCAGGGTGCCGATTGATGTTTAATGGGTTAAGCACTTGAGCCAATCCCTGGCCTGCGTCCGGGGTTTTAAACCTCTTCCTTTCTGCCAGTCTCTGCTGGTGATTGCTTTTGGTGTCCTTGCAGTCTGTTTTGCTCTGCTGTGTTGTTCTGCTGGTTCTCGTATTTTGGCTATTCTTTCTGGTTACTCTCTCGCTCTGTCCTTCGTTACCTTGCTTTCTACTCTTTTGACCTCGGCCCATACAACTATTCTTTATTTGTTATCAGTGGTGTATTTTTCTTGTTTGTCATACGTGGTGTCTTCTGTCTATTTTCCTCTGCTGTGTTGCTTTGCTGGTTCTTGGATTTTGGCTATTCTTTCTGGTTACTCTCCCACTCTGTCCTTTGGTACCTCACATTCTCCTGGTTTGACCTCGGCCTGTATGACTACTCTTTATTTGTCATCTGTGGTGTCTGTTTCTTGTTTGTCATACGTCTTCTGTCTGTTTTGCACACCTTTTACTAGATACAGCTCAGGAAGAGATTCAAGTGCGGGGGCCGCCCTTTCCGGGGCGGTTGCCCTGCTTAGGCAAGGTAAGCCAGGGCGAGACTAGGACGTCCCTTACAGAAGCATTCCCCACCAGAACTACCGCCAGTAGAGAGGACAAACGCGTCAGAAGGATTGTACACCTGCCCCAAATGGATTAATCATGCACGCTCAGCCTCTAGTATAAAATTGTACATAGAATAGATCGATAAAACTCCAAAATTGACTCTGTCCAGTTACCTATCCCGAAATATGGCTTCCCGTCCTCTTCCTGCTGTGAGCTCCCCATCCGGCTTGCTCATACTGATACCTACTAGGATTTTCTACTCTTATCTCAACTCATACATAAAGAAACTCCTTGAGTCAACGGCTTCTCATGTTTTTGCCTGTTGTTCCCCGTCTTATCTCGCTGGCTACGCGCCTCTAAAGATATTAATCACAGATATTGGATGTATATCCGCTTTGTTGGGGAAGAATAGAAAACTTAAATCAATATTTCACATACATACCACTACAACGAAAATCTTTTATCCTAATCACTCCGAGGTAGAATGGAACAAGCGGGCATTAATAATGGCCTATTAAAATGTCACCTCTCAAACAGACAGGGTTTTAGACTGAGGTGGGCAAAGCTAATATTAAGCTTTTGCTCAGGGTGTTGTGAATGACAGGTCTGTGAAGGAATGGCCGGGCGCTTTCTATAGGTTATCATGGAATTATCACAATCAATAACCGGCAGATCCAAAACACATAGATAAAGCCCTAAGAAAGAACTAACAAGAATGGCTAAACTTGAATCATGATTTATGTTAATAATGGTGGAAGCCGAGTGGCTCAGTGGTTAGTGCTATTGTCCTGAAGCGCTGGGGTCCGTGCTTTAGATCTGACAAAAGACATCTGCATGCTGGCCCACATGGGAACAGGGGAAACCCTTAGTGGGCCCCAAGCCTTGGTGGTCCACTGGCCATGACAAGCCTGGAGTTATTTTTTAGGATAAAGGTAGAAAAACAAGGCAAAAAGTAAGGGGCAGGGTGCAAGAGTCATGCACAGTAGCTGTAGTATGGATGCCAAGAATCTACTTCATTTGTGGACCTCAAAGCATCAACTTCAATGGTGGTCCCTGAGATTTAACTTGACTGGTGTCCCTCAAGCATCAATTTCACTGGTGGTCCCTAAGAATCAATTCCATTGGTGGGCTCTAAGTCATCTCCACTGGTGGGCACCAAGAATCATCTCCACTGGTGGGCTCCAACAATCAGCTTCACTGGTGGGCCCCAGGAATCATCTCCACTGGTGGGCCCCAAGAATCAATTCCACTGGTGGGCCCCAGGAATTATCTCCACTGGTGGGCCCCAAGAAACATCTCCACTGATGGGCCCCAAGAATCAACTCCACTGATGGGCCCCAAGAATCATCTCCACTGGTGAGCCCCAAAAATCAACCCTACTGGTGGGCCCCAAGCATGAACTGTACTGGTGGGCCCCAAGAATCAACTCCGCTGGTGGCTCCAAGAATCAACTCCACTGATGGGCCCCAAGAATCAACACCACTGATGGGCCCCAAGCATCAACTGTACTGGTGGGCCCCAAGAATCAACTCCACTGGTGGGTCCCAAGAATCATCTCCCCTGGTGGGCCCCAAGAATCCTCTCCACTGGTGGCCCCAAGAAACATCTCCACTGGTGGGCCCCAAGAATCAACCCCACTGGTGGCTTCAAGAATCAACTCCACTGGCGGCCCCAAGAATCAACTCCACTGATGGGCCCCAAGCATCAACTGTACTGGTGTGTGCCAAGAATCAACTCCGCTGGTGGCTCCAAGAATCAACTCCACTGGTGGGCCCCAAGAATCAACTCCACTGATGGGCCCCAAGCATCAACTGTACTGGTGGACACCAAGAATCAACTCCACTGGTGGGCCTCAAGAATCAACTCCGCTGGTGGGTCCCGAGAACCAGTTCCACTGGTGGGCCCAAAGAATCATCTCCACTGGTGTGTGCCAAGAATTAACTCTACTGGTGGGCCCCAGAAATCAACTCCACTGGGGGCCCCAAGAATAAACTCCACTGGTGAGCCCCAAGAATCAACTTCACTGGTGGGCCCCAAGAATCACCTCCACTGGTGGCCCCAGGCATCACCTCCACTGGTGACGCCAAGAATCAACTCCACTGGTGGCTCCAAGAATCAACTCCACTGGTGGCTCTAAGAATCAACTCCACTGGTGGCCCCAAGAATCAACTCCACTGGTGGCCCCAAGAATCAATTCCATTGCATGATGGACCCGAGCGGTGCTATGGAAACACGCAGCGGCGATCTGTCATGTGAGCGCCGCTGCATCTTCCTCATAGACCACAGTGATAAAGTCACTGCTCATTGTTTAGATCCGTCTCTGGGTCCATCCTGTCAGTCCCCACGACGGATCTCCACGGCGCTTGTAACACGGAGTGAAAACTCCGTGTGAACATAACCCTAACACGTCAGTTCCTTTTAGAAATCAGTGCAGATGAAAATCCACGTAACGCATTTCCCATTAGAAACAATGTGCATTCAGATTTGGATGTGGATTGTGAGGCGGATCCAGTGCTGAACGTGCACCCGAATCAGCGTCATGTGAACCTTCCTGTAATGCACTGACTGTGGATGAATGAAAACAGAGGCCCAGACCTGCTCCGGCCTCGACAAACAGGACCAATTATCCATTTTAATACAAAGACTTTTTTTGGAAACTTTTTGTTCTAAGGATTTGATGCGATCCGCGTTGCCCAATCCATGACCCCTCCAGGACAGGGTCATTTCAAGGTCATCTAGCCAAAAAGTAAAGGAGAAAGCAATGGTCTTTGTTCTCCTTATCTCCCCTCCTGTCCCTTGGTGGGAGCCACACTCTGGAGAGGTTAGGCCGGGAAGGTGGCCGCCAGTGACAGCTATTGGGTCACTGTTAGGTCACAGGTTAATAGCTCCCCTTATGATATAACAAGATTCCAGGGGCAGATTAATGGAGCCTAAAATAAACTCTGTCTCCTGCTCTCTCCTTGCGCCAGTGAAGCCCTGTTATGATCCATCTCACCAGCAGCCGGGAAATGAAGTGTTTTTGGATGTGTCCAGCACAGGTTTTGCAGGCAGGGAAGTCAGAAGCAAGCGGGGCCATCCCGGGATCAGATGCACTTTCCCAATCCGGCTGGTCTCGCCCGTGCCAGGAGCCTGCGGGGGAGGAGGGCTCGCCGGGCGTCATCCGACAAACGGCTTTTGGCCCCTTTATAAAGGGGAAATCGGAGATTTTTCAGGGCGATGTTTCCCAACGGTTCCTGTTCTTCGTTGCTGGAATTTACCTTGATTTACTCAGAGCAGAAAACAATGGCTGATAACTAACAAATGTCTCTATTAAGCCGGTCACTGATCCAAGCCTTGTGCTCCAGAAGGTTTCTGCTGAGATGTCAAGGCCAAAGGGACCATTGACTGCACCGTTTGTCTAAAAAGAGGTTCTGCATTGTGGGACTGACAATGACCATGATGGGATGATAGGGATTGAATGGGATGAGAACGAGGGGCAGCTGGGTTTGGTATTGGAACCGTGATCAAATCAATGGGGCTTATTTATTAATTGCTCTATTAATTAATTGCTCTATTTTATTAATTGCTCTATTTTATGTGGCACCGTTATATACCACAGCGCCGTACAGAGATTGTCATTACTCACATTGGCTTCACTTTTAGGCCTCGTTCACACGGCTTATTTGGGCGCGGATTGGCGCTGTACTGCGCACCGGATTTGCGCTTCAGTACGGCTCCAATCCGTCCCTGTCATTACGGTAATCCACTGCTCTCATAGAGAACAGTGGATTCCGTCGCTCCTCCCCGCTCGGCGAATCTGCCGCGGGGGGAGAAAGTGACATGCACATTATTTACGGCGCGGACGCGCCATAATGCATTGTCTATGGGGCCGGGAGCGGCGCCCTCGCCGCGCTCCGGCCCCGCCCCCGTCCCGCCCCTTATTCACGGCGGATTTGTGAGCTCAATGCGGCTCACAAATCCGTCGGGAATAAGCCGTGTGAACACGGCCTTAGGCTCTGTTTCCCCTGCAGTTTACAAAAAACGACCTGAAAATGAAAATTTCTAAAAAAAGTTCCCTAAACTGAGTTTTCTTCCACTGCCTGTCCCAAAAACAGCTGAAAAAACGTCAATTTTTTTTTGGGGCGTTTTTTTTGTTTTTTGGGGCGTCTTTTCCTCTTTTTAAAGTAGGGACATAAATTTAACCCCTTTTGGGTGAAACTACACTCTACAGGTGGGAATTAGCAAAGGTTTTAATTTGTTCCCCTTCCTTTTTAAACACTGTTTAAAAAAAAACCCCTTTGACCATTTCCCTTTTTGTGCTGCTCCCGCTGCAAATGGGTTTAAATTTAAATTTTTTTCACCAATTCCCCCAAAAACCCACAATCTTTGCATACAGCAAGATAACGTAAATTTGCATCAAACTCTGTAAAAAAAAGGGTTGTAGCGTCAAATTCCCCCCCAAAAACGCATTATTGCGGCAAAATTCCGTAAAAAAAATATATTTTTAGTTTTCAGAAGCGTGATCAGTTTATTAGCCCCCAAAATTTTTAAAGATATTGAACAAAAGCCCCCAAAATTCCCGGCTCCCCAAAAACGTAAAAAAATTTTTTTATTTTCTTTAAAAGCTTTTATTCACTTTATTAAACGCCAAAATTTTGTAAAGAAAAAGGATTTTTTCCCCAAAAAGGGATAAAAAAAGGGTTTTTTGCGGCAAGAAACCGTAAAAAACGTATTTTTGGCGTCAGAAAACGAGTAATGTTAAATTTGCGCCCAAAAACAGTAAAAAAAAAAATTTATTTTAGTGTCAAAAAACATGAAAAAAAAAAAGATTTTTTTTTCGCCAAAATCCGTAAAAAAAAAAACCTTTTTTTTTTTTGGGGGTCAAAGGGGGGCAGATAACTTTTTGGCCTAAAATCTGTAAAAAAAATTATTTTAGTGCCAAAAAACTTAAAAAAATTTATTTTGCGGCCCAAAAACCGTAAAAAAAGTATTTTTGGGGGTCAAAAAGAGGGAAACGTTTTTTAGCGGCCCAAAAATTTAGTAAAAAAAATTATTTTAGTGTCAAAAAAAAGTTAAAAAAAAAAGGGTTTTTGCCCGGGAAAAAAAATAAAAAAAAAATTTTTTTTTTGGCGTCAGAAGTGACATTTTAAAAAAAGCGGGCAAATCAGTAAAAAAAATTATTTTTTGTGTCAAAAAACCCCTAAAAAAAAAAACCCGATTTTTGTGCCAAAAACCTTAAAAAAAAAAGTATTTTTGGGGTCAGAGGCAGATAACTTTTTTGGAGCTTAAAATTTTGTAAAAAAAATTATTTTAGTGCCAAAAAACGTAAAAAAAACGGGTTCCTTTCGGCAAAATCCTAAAAAACGTATTTTTTGGGGGGTCAGAAAACGAGATAAGTTATTAGCGCCAAAATCAGTAAAAAAAATTATTTTTTGTGTCAAAAAACGTAAAAAAAAAGGATTTTTTTCGCCATAAACCGAAAAAAACCCTTTTTTTTTTTTGCGTCCAGAAAGGGGAGATAAAAAGTTTTTTGGGGCTAAAATCTGAAAAAAAAATTTTTTTAGTGCCAAAAAAATTTAAAAAAACGGGCTTGCGGCAAAAACCGTAAAAAAAAGATTTTTGCCCCTCAAAGCGAGGGTAGCGTTTTTACCCAAAAATCAGTAAAAAAAATTATTTTAGTGTCAAAAAAAAGTAAAAAAAAAGATTTTTGCGCCAAAATCCATAAAAAAAAAAAGTAATTTTTTTGGGTCAGAAACCAGATAACTATTAGCGGGAAAATCAGAAAAAAAAAAAAAATTTTTTGGGGTCAAAAAATGTTTAAAAAAAAGGGTTTTTTCGGCAAAATTTCCCTAAAAAAAAAAGTATTTTTTTTGGGGTCAGAAGGCCAGATAATGTTAATTTGGGGGCTAAAAAACGTAAAAAAAAAAAATTAAATTTTTGTGCCAAAAAACAAAAAAAAAAAAAAGGATTCCTTTCGGCAAAATCCGTAAAAAAAAGTATTTTTGGGCCCCAAAGGGGAGGGAACGTTTTTACGGGAAAATTTTGTAAAAAAAATTTTTTTTTAGGGGCCAAAAAACGTAAAAAAAAAGGAAATTTTTGCGGCAAAAAACCTAAAAAAAAAGTATTTTTGGGGGGTCAGAAAACGAGATAAACTTTAAAATTAAAACGCCAAAAAACAGTAAAAAAAATTTTTTTAGGTCAAAAAACGTAAAAAAAAACATATTTTTTGCGCCAAAATTCCCTAAAAAAAAAAAATAATTTTTTTTTACTCAGAAACAAAATAACTTTTTTAGGGCCCAAATTTTTTAAAAAAAAATTTTTGGTCAAAAAAAAAAAAAAAACCGGGTTTTGCCCCCAAAATCCGTTTAAAAAAAAAAAAAAAAAAAAACCCCAAAAAACCCCGGTTTTTTCGCCCAAAAGGGGATATTTTATTTCAAAAAGGGAAAAAAAAAATTTAGGCCAAAAAAGTAAAAAAAAACGGGGTTTTCCCGGGGGCCCAAAAAAAACCCGGAAAAAAAAAAACGTATTTTGGGCCCGTGGAAAGCCCCAGGGCGTTTTTTAGCGGCAAAAAACGTAAAAAAAAAAAGGGGGAAAAAAACCAAAAAACTTTAAAAAATGGGGGAAATTCGGCGCCAAAAAACCGTAAAAAAGTTTTTTTGGCGGGGAAAACCAATCCTTTAAAAACCCCTAAATTTGGGTCCCAAAAACCCCTAAAAAAAACGTATTTTTAAGGAAACCCTTTCGATAACTTTTTTGCCTAAAATTTTTTTTTGGGGTTTTGAAAAGGGATTTTTAGCATAACAAAATCCCCCCCTTAAAAAAAAAAAAAAAAACCGGCCCCCCGGGATTCTGCCCCCCCCAAAAACTTGTAAAAAAACTATTTTTTTCTGCCCAAAAGTTAAATTCTCCCCGCACCAGTTTAAACCCCCCCTTCCCAGTTTCTCTCTTTCCCCCCCCTGCCTTCAAAACCCCCCCCCCCCTGCCCAAAAATTCCTTTTTCTCACCCTGCAAAAGTTACTCCTTCCCCCCCGCACAAGTTAATTTCCCTGCACAAGGGACTCTCTCCCCCCTGCACAAATTTCCCCTTTTTCCCCCGAAAAAGTTTCTCTCTCCCCCCCGCAAAAATTTTTCCTCTCCCCCCCCCGAAAAGTTACCTCTCCCCCCCTGCACCAAATTACACCTTTCCCCCGCACAAGTTAACTCCCTCCCCTGCACGTTTTTCCCCCTTCCCCCGCAAAGTTACTTTTTTCCCCCCCTCAATTTCTCTCTCCCCCCGAAAAAAGTTAAAAATTCCCCCATTTTACCAAAAACCCCTCCCCTTTTCACCCGTTTCCCCTTCCCCTGCCAAGTTACCTTCCCCCCCCTGCCCAAGTTACACTCTCCCCCCCTGCAACCAGTTCCCTTTCGCCCCCCGACCAAATTCCCCCCCCCCCTGCAAACCGTTACACCTTTCCCCGCACCAAAATTACACTCTGTTTCCCGCACCCGTTTCCCCTCTCCCCCCCTTCCTTTTTCCCCCCCTTTCACAAGTTACTATCTCCCCCCGGGTTCCCTTTACCCCAAGTTACCCCCCCAAGTTCTCTCTAAAATTCTCTCCCCCTGCACCAAAATTACTTTTTTCACCTGCACAAGTTTCTTTTCACGCCCCGAAAAGGGCCTCCCCCTGCAAAAGTTACCTCCCCCCCTGACCGGGTTATTCAAACTCCAAAAAACCCCCCCCCACAATTCCTCTCCCCCCCCCTGCACTTTTTCCTCTCCCCACCCCCCCCACAAGTTTTTTCCCCTGCCCCAAAATTAAAATCTTCCCCCCTGAAAAAGTTACTCTCTCCCCCTGCACCCGTTTCACTCTGCCCCTGCACCCCCAAAATTTTACCAAACCCCATTACTCTCCCCCTTTCACCAAATTTCACTCTGCCCCTGCAACAAGTTACCTCTCCCCCCCCCCTGCCAAGTTTAAATCTCCCCCGCAAAATTACCCTCCCCCTGCAAAATTTTTCTCCCCCCTGCACCAAATTAAATCTCCCCCCCAAATTAAACCCCCCGTTCTCCCCCCTGCACAAGTTTTTTTTTGTCCCCCCGCACCAAATTTACCTCTTCCCCCGCACAAGTTTTTCTCTCCTCCTTTAATTTCCCCCTGCACAAGTTTTCTCCCCCGCACAAGTTAACTCTTCCCTCCCCCCTGCACCCAAATTACCCCCACCCCGCACCAAATTAACCTCTCCCCCTGCACAAGTTTATCTCTCCCCCCCTGCACAAGTTACTTCTCCCCCCCGACAAATTACCCTTTAAAATTCCCGTCCCCTGACCCCCCAAGTTTTTCCCCTCTCCCCCCTGCCAGCCCCCTTTACCCCTCCCCCGGTTTTTTCCCCCGCACAATTTCCCCTCTCCCCCCCTGCAACCAGTTTCCCCATCCCCCTGCACCAAGTTACCTCTCCCCCCCGGCACAAGTTACCTCCCCCCTGCACAGGGTTTCTCTCCCCTCAAAAATTTTTCCCCTGCACCCGTTACTCCTTTTTCCCCCCCAAAAAATTTCCTCTCTCCCCCCCGCACCATTACATCTGCCCCCCGCAAATTTAAATCTTTCCCCCGACAAAATTCCTCCCCCCCCTCCCCCCTGCAAAAGTTTCCTCTCCCTTAAAGTTCCCTCCCCCACAAATTCCCCTCCCCCCCCCGCACAAGTTACTCTCTCCCCCGCAAAGTTTTCTCTCTCCCCCTCCCCCCTGCCCCAAAAAGTTACACTCTTCCCCCCCCGACCAAAAAAATTTTTCTTTTCCCCCTGAAAAAGTTCCCCTTTTCCCCCCCGAAAAAGTTACACTTCCTGAAACCCTTCCCCCTGCACAAATTTCACTCCCCCTGGGACCAATTACACTCTTCCCCCCGCACCCGTTACCCTCCCCCCCTGCACAATTACTTCCCCCGCACCAAATTACCTCTCCCCCTGCACCAAATTTCATTTTGTCCCCTGGGAAGTTACTCTCCCCCCTTACCATTACCTCTGTCCCCCCCCGCAAAAATTCCCCTTCCCCCCGCACCAGTTTTTACCTTACCCCCCCTGCACAAGTTACTCTTCCCCTTTTCCCCTCCCCGCCCCCCTGCACCCAGTTTTCCTTCCCCCTGAAAGTTACCCCCTCACAAAACCCCTGACAAGTTATTTTCTCCCCCCGAAAAAGTTAATTCCCCTCCCCCCGCACCATTTACATCGCCCCTGCACCAAATTACCTCTTCCCCCTCACCAGTTACACTTTCCTGAAACCCCCCTGCACCCAGTTCACAACCCCTCCCCCTGCCACCGTTACCTCTTTCCCCTGAAAAAGTTAATCTCTCCCCCTCCCCAAGTTACTCTCTCCCCACTCCAAGTTACTCTCCCCCCTGCACTTTACACTCTTTTTCCCGCACAAAATTACTCTTTTTCCCCCTCCAAAAATTTTCCCCAATTCCTTCCCCCTTTCACCAAATTTTTTCTTCCCCCCGCAAAAGTTACCTTTCCCCCCGGCCCCCCTGCCCAACCCCCCGTTTCACTCTGCCCCCGAACCCTTACACTCCCGCCCCTCCCAAATTAATCTCCCCCCTGCCCCAAGTTACACTCCCCCTGCACAATTTAAAATCCTTCCCCCGCCCAAAAAAGTTCTCTCTCCCCCCCGCACAAGTTTTCTTTTTTCCCCTGAAAAAGTTACTCTCTCCCCCCCCGCAAAAAGTTTTCAATCTCCCCCCCGCACCAAATTTACTTTCTCCCCCGCACAAGTTTTCCCCTGGGCCCCCCGCACAAAATTCCTTTTCCCCCCGACCCAAATTACCTTCCCCCCCCACCCGTTACCCTTTTACAAAATTTTCCCCCCGGGAAAAAGTTACACTCTCCCCCTGCCCAAATTACATCTTCCCCCCCGAAAAATTCCCCTCTCCCCCCGCACCAAATTAACTTTGCCCCCCGCAACAAATTACCTCTTCCCCCTCACAAGGTTTTCCCCCCTCTTCCCCCTGCACCCTTTCCTTCCCCCTGACCAAATTACCTCTTCACCCTTCACAATTTTCTTCTCCCCCCTTTTCTCTCCCCCCCGCCCCAAGTTTCCCCTTTTCCCCCGCCCCAAATTAAATTCCCCCCCCCCACAAGTTTTCTCTCTTCCCCCGCACAAATTACTCTTCCCCCCGCACCCAAGTTCCCCCTTTTTCCTCCCCCGCACAAATTACCCTCTCCCCCCCCCAACCCGTTACACATCCCCTGCCAAGTTACTCCCCCCCTGCACAAGTTTAAATCTCCCCACCTGAAAAAGTTTTTTCCCCCTTTCCTTTCCCCCTTCCCCTGCACCAAATTTCACTCGCCCCCTTCCCGTTACAACTCTCCCCCCTGCACCCGTTTCACTTCTTCCCCGCAAAAGTTACTCTTTCCCCCCTGCACAAGTTAAAATCTCCCCTCCCAAACCCCCCCTGAAAAAAATTTCTCTCTCCCCCTGCCCCAAATTTTTTCCCCTCCCCCCCGCACCAAATTTTCCTCCCGGCCCCCGCAATTTCACTCTCCCCCTGCAAAAAGTTACCTTTTTTCCCCTTAAAAAGTTACTTTTCCCCCCCCCCCCTTTCCCCTTTTCCCCCCGAAAAAAGTTACTTTTCCCCCCGCAAAAAGTTACACTCTCCCCCTCCACCCTTACACTCTCCCCCCCCTTTTTCTTCCCCCCCCGCAAAGTTTCCCCCTCTCCCCCCTGCACAAGTTAAAATCTCCCCCCCTTAAAACCCCCCTGCACAAGTTTTTTAAACCCCCCCCTTCACAAGTTACTCTATCCCCCTGCACCATTTTTAACTCTTCCCCCTTTCACAAGTTACCTCTTTCCCCCCGCACAAGTTCCCCTTTTTCCCCCGAACAAGTTTTTCCTTTTCCCCCTGCACCAGTTTAAAACCTTAAAACCCCCCCCCGCACCAGGGTTTTCCCCTTCCTCACAACCCCCCCCCCTGCACAAATTACTCTCTCCCCCTGCACCAAATTTTTCATTTTGCCCCTGCCAAGTTTTCCTTTTCCCCCCCGCACCCGTTACCTCCCCCCCTGAAAAAGTTCCCCTCTCCCCCGCACCCGTTACCTCTGCCCCGGGAAAAATTTTCCTCCCGCCCCCTGCACCAAATTACCTTTCCCCCCACAATTTCCCCCCTGCACAAGTTACTCTCTCCCCCCTGCACAAGTTCCTTTCTCCCCCTGAACAAGTTACTCTCTCCCCCTGCACCAGTTACACTCTGCCCCCTGCACCAGTTACACTCTGGGCCCGGCCCCCAAATTACCTCTTCCCCCCCGACAAGTTACTCCCCCCGTCCCCTTAACTTACCCCTTTGGGGCACCCAAATTTTTTCCTTTCCCCCGCACAAAAATTTCTCTCCCCCTGCACAAGTTTTTTCCCCCCGCACAAGTTTTTCACCCCCCTTCAACCCCCCTCACAAGTTACCTCTCCCCCCGCACCAAATTAAATCTTCCCCGCACAAATTACTCTCTCCCCTGCACAAGTTCCCCCTTTTTCCCCCTGCCCAAATTACCTCTCCCCCCGCACCCCAGTTTACACTCTGCCCCCCCACCAGTTACACTCTGCCCCTTAAAAATTACTCTCCCCCCTTACAATTTTCTCTCTTTCCCCCGCACAAGTTAAATCTCTCCCCTGCACAAGGTTTTCTCTCCCCCCCAATTTTTCCCCCTGCACAAGTTTCTCCTCCCCTGCACAAGTTAACCCCTTCCCCCCCTGCACAAGTTTCTCTCCCCCCTCACAGTTTACCTTTTCCCCCCCTGCCAAAATTCTCCTTTCCCTTTCAACAGTTCCTTTCTCCCCCGAAAAAGTTATTTCTCCCCCCAAATTTTCTCTCTCCCCCTGCCCCCGTTACACTCTTCCCCCTTTGGGACCCCCGTTTCACTCTGCCCAGCGCCTTCCTTCCCCCCCGCACCAAATTACCCCCCCACAATTCCCCCCTGCACAAGTTTTTCCCCCCCAATTCCCTCTCCCCCGGGACAAGGGTTTTCCCCTCCCCCTGGGACAAGTTTTTTTTCCCCCCCCTCAAAAGTTTAAATCTCCCCCTCTCACAATTTCTCTCTCCCCCTGCACAAATTAAAATCTTCACCCCGCACCCGTTACTCTCTCCCCCCCGCACCAAATTAAATCTTCCCCCTGCAAAATTTTCCCCTCCCCCACCCGCCCGCCCCCAAAGTTACCCTCTCCCCCTGGGCCCCCCTTCCTTTTTCCCCCCGCAAAAAGTTAAAATTTCCCCCTTTTACTTCTCTCCCCCCTGCACAAGTTACCTCTTTCCCCCGGGACCAAATAACCTTTTCTTTCCCCCGGCTCCTCCCTGCACAATTTCTCTTTCCCCCTGCACCAAGTTCCTTTCCCCTTCCCCCCGCACCCAAATTACCCCCCCTCAACCTTTTCCCCCTTTCACCAGTTTCACTCTGCCCCCGCACCCCCTTTCACTCTTTCCCCCGCCAAGTTACTCTCTCCCCCCCTCCCCCCTGCACAAGTTTCCCTCTCCCCCCCGCACAAGTTCCTTTCCCCCCTGAAAAAGTTATTTTCTCCCCCCGCACCCGTTACACTCTGCCCCCTCACCAGTTACCTCTGCCCCCTGCACCTTACACCCTTTTCCCCTAACCCAAATTTCTCTCTTCCCCCCCGCACAAGTTAAATCTCTCCCCCTGCAAATTACTCTCTCCCCTGCAAAACGTTACTTTTCTACCCCTGGACAAGTTACTCTCTCCCCCCCAAGCACAAGTTTTCTCTCTCCCCTGCACAAGTTTACTCTCTCCCCCCGCACCATTTTCAACCCCCCCGGGTTCCCCCCCCACCCAAGTTTTCCCCCCTTTTTCCCCCCTGCACCAAATTCCCCTTTTGTCCCCCCGCCAAGTTTCCTTCCCCCCTGCACCGTTACACTCTGCCCCTTTCCCAAATTTTTCTCTTGGGCCCCTTAAAAATTACCCCCCCTTTCAAAATCTTTCCCCCGCAAAAAGTTACCTCTCCCCCATAAAAAGTTCCTCTTCCCTCTCTCCCCCTGAACCAAATTCCTCTCTGTCCCCCCGCCCCAAGTTACTCTCCCCCCCCTCCCAGTTTTTACAAACAAAATCTTCCCCTGCCCCAAGTTTTACTTCCCCCCTTTTTCTCTTTCCCCCGCAAAAAAGGGTTCCCCTCCCCTTTCCCCCGCCCCAAGTTTACTCCCCCCGGGGCCCCCCCCTGCACAAGTTTTCTCTTCCCCCCACCTTTCCCCCCCCTCACAAGTTACTCTCTCCCCCTGCCGTTTTCACTCTGTCCCCCTCAAAACCTTTACAAACCCCTTGGTTCCTTTTCCCCCTGTTCCCCTGCCCACAAGTTTTCCCCTCCCCCCTGCCCAAATTCCTCCCCCCCTCTTCTCCCCCCTGAAAAAAGTTTTCCTCCCCCTGCCCCCAAATTTTCCCCTTCCCCTGCAAAAGTTACTCTCCCCCCCCTGCACAAGTTATTCTCCCCCTGCACCATTACACTCGCCCCCCGCAAAAATTACTCTCTCCCCCCCGCACCGTTCCTCTTTTTCCCCGCCCGTTTCACTCTTTCCCCTGCAAAAGTTTCCCCTTCCCCCCGCAACCCAATTTCACCCTTTCCCCCCCAAAAAGTTAAATCTCCCCCGCCTTCCCTCCCCGCACCATTACACTCTTCCCCCCCGCACAAGTTTTCTCTCTCCCCCGCACCCATTTTCACTTCGTCCCCTGCAGCAAATCCCCTTTTTACCCGTCGGGGAGCTGCCCATCTTCTTTCTTTTAGACCATTGCCAAAATGGGAAACCGAAGCTCCCCCCCCAACCCCTTTTCCCCCGGGATGCACTGCCCCCGGCAGTTCCTGTCATGGGAAAGGGAAACCCCTCAGAGGAAACACAGGGAATGAGAGGAGGGGTTTTAAAACCCCCCCTGCGCACTAAAACTGCTGCCCCGCTCCCCCCCTGCCCCCGGTGGCACTGGGGGGGGGGAGAGGGGGGAAAAAAAAACTTCTGCCTGCTGCTCTATAAAGGTGGCAGCAGTGACTGGCCCGGGACCTGCTGTGATGGAGCCGCCTCACCCTCCTGAGCCGGCTCCATTCATTTTCCCCCCAGGGGCGGGCCCGGGGTTATGGCCCCCTAGGACCGCCTACCAACCCTTTACCCCATTCGCAGGCCCTGGGGAACCGCAAATAATAAATGTCAAATGGGGACGGCGGGCTGCCGGCCGCCCCGCATCGGGGGATGGGGTGCGAGTTTCCCATGCCCCGGGCATAATTGCGGGGCGAAAATTTCGCCCCGCAATTATGCCGTGTGAACTACCCTTAGGGTATTTTCCCACACGATGTCCCCGGCGCGCGAAACAGTACACGCCGCAGTCATCGTGTGTTTCGGGAGCCTCGCACTAAAAAAAACGCGCCACCCCGGGAGGCGCAGGTTGGCCCAGCAGCCGGGCCGGCCCCAAAGCCCTGCCTTTAACTCGCAGGGTTTTCGCCACGAAAAATTTGACCTGTCATTTTATTTTTCCCACGCGGCGTATTGTACGAGGGGGGAGAGGAGGCGTAACCCCTTTAGTTCTCTAGAAAAATTTGGGAAATTACCGTAATTTCGGCCCCAAAACCCCGCTCGAAATTAGAGTGCAAAATACAGGCCCAAAAATGACCCCAAAAATTTACGTGGGGAACAAAACCCTTTTGGAAATTTTCCCACAGGGCCTTTTGGGGCATGTAAAAATATGCGCCACAATATGGGGAAATTTTTTGGGGAAGGGCACGCGCTTATCAGCGCGTAATACCAAAGGGACGGGGGGGGGGGCCCCAAAGGGTTTTTTTGGCAGCGGTGCATAAGCGCCGCGAACAAATTTACCTGTTCCCCTTCTCTCCCTGGGCGTATGATACGATGGATTTTACGCCCGGGGGGACCCCTGCTTTTTTCCAAGTCCATAGAGCTATAATCACCGAATTGGGCGCGCATTTATGCGATAAGCGCAAAAAATGTACGAAATGCATGCGCAATTATGCGCTAAAATAAGCCGTGTGAACATATCCTTAGGCTGAACAAAACCCATCAATGCAGGTGTTTTTAGCTGGACTCTACTTTACGTGAGGTCTGAACAGGCACCAAGAGAGTCGACCTATAGAGTGTAGGTTCCCTCCTGTATTGAGGTCGCCTTCTCCTTTGGCAGGTGGGCTTACACAGTTTTGATCGGAAATGTGAACCTCAAATTTTCATGCATTCAAAGGAGCAGAAACGCTTTTCCATAGATTCCTATGTTCTTTTTGATAGTTTCTTAGTGCTAGTAGTGCTGTGAAATTTTTGGGTGTTTGTATTTACCCACCACACCGCGCGCACCCATGCCCTTGTTTAAAACAAAAAAACTTTTTGGATGTACAGACCAAACATTGTTTTTCTGGACGAAACCCATGGACATGAGCTGTGCTGCTTGTGGACGATGGCAGCCATGTTTTTCTATTCTCATAGACTTCCTTAGTATTTTTCATTTCTAAACCCTATAGGGTGATATGATACAGGAGAAAAACTGACCTGAATAAAGGGGTTTTATGAAGAGGGGCTGAGTCTGTATAATAGGTTATATATAGAGGAGCTGACTCTGGATATATAGGGTTATATATAGAGGAGAAAAAGCTGACTCTGGATATTAGGGTTATATGATGAGGAGAGGAGCTGACTCTGGAATTAGGGGTTTTAAAGATGAGGAGAGGAGTTTAGCTCTGGATATAAAGGGTTTTTATGAAGAGGGGAAAGTGAGCTCTTGATTATAGGGTTTTATTAGAGGAAGGGAGCGAGCTCGAATATAAGGGTTATATGATGAGGAGAGGAGGAGCTTCTTTGAAATATAGGGTTTTTTAGATGAGGAGAGGAGGAGCCTGTGATAATAGGGGTTTATTAGAGGAGGGAGTTTAGCCCCCTGGATTATGGGTTATATGATAGAAAGGGGAAAACTGAGTCGTGTATAAGGGAATATGATAGAGGAAGGAGCGAGCTCTGTGATATAAGGGTTTTAAAAGTAGAGGAGAATAGCTCTGGATATAAAGGGTTTATTATAAGGGGGAGCTGAGCTCGGATAAATAGGGGTTTTATATAGAGGGAGAAACTGACTTGTGATATATAGGGTTTTATGATAGGGGGAGAAGCCGACTTGTGATTATTTGGGGGATATGATAGAGGAAAAAAGCGAGTTGTGATATAAGGGGTTTATGAAAGAGGGAGGACTGAGCTCTTGAATATGGTTAAAAGATAGAGGGGGGGGGTGACTCGTGATATAAGGTTATATGTAAAAAGGAGCGAGCTCTGTTAAATGGGTTATATGATAGAGGAGAGAACTGAGCTTGATAATAGGGGTTTTATGATAGAGGAGAAAGCGAGCTCGTGATATATAGGGTTATAGATAGAGGAGAGGAGTAGCTCTGTAATATAGGGTTATATGAAAGGAGAGAAGCTGAGCTTGATATTAGGGGGATATGTAGAGGGGGAGGCGAGCTCTGTATATAAAGGGTTT
>JAODAL010058516.1:0-22039 GCA_025379985.1 Phyllomedusa bahiana
ATTTTCCCCAATGTATGATTTTTTTATTTTTTTTTTATGAGAATTTTAAAGATATATAGCCATAAGGATAAAGGTGGATGTCACAAGTTACCCGTCCCGCTTGAACTGGGGGGTTTCGTATTTTGCATTTCCCAGGCCCTCCACACTAACCTCTCCCATCCTCCCTCTTTCCCCCCTGCTTTTTTCTGTCTGTTTGGCATGTACTCGTTCCCTACAGCAATTGCTCCCGCTTTTTGGGGTTTTTAAAGAGAACCTTCAATATTTTTTGCCCCCCTGCTGAGGGCAGCACAAGCTAGTGTCAGGCCTGCTGTTTCCGTGCTGTGTCCCTTATCTTAAAGATGCTGTAGTTTTCGTAAATTTTAAATGCTAAATCTGCGTTTTCCCTCCAGAAGAGTCTTGAAGAGCCCTTTAGAGGGTCATTTTTTTTTTAACCCCCGGGCCCAATTCGGAGGCTAGCCCCCCCCACCTCAACTGCAAATTTATTTTGAATAGTAGAAAAATTTGAGAATAACGGTCAGTGGGTGGAGCTAGCCTTTGGTGGGCGGGATAGCCCCTGCTCATGAATAAAATTTAAAGGGGGTAAATGTCAAAAAATTTTGCTGCATCTTACAGATAAGGGGGCCCACAGCGTGGAAAAAGCATGTCTGACACTAATTGTGTCCCCTGAAAGGGGGCCAAAAATATTGAAGGTTCCCTTTAAAGGGACAGCACCCTGCTGATTGGTAGTTGCCAGGCACTGACTTTCTATTACCTCACTTCCCCCTGCTCACCGTGACAGTTATTGGTGTGCTTCCCTGTAAGTTTTTGGCATTCTATTGCATTTTGGCCTATCCGTAGACTTTGACTATGTTTGCCTGCCACCTGCCCTGACCTTATTGCCTGGACTTTTACTATGTTTGCTTGCTCCTTACCCATATCTTATTACCTGGCCTCTGACTATGCCCAAAACCCCTCCTTCGGTATCATGTTGCACCCCTGGTTTGCAGCCGAGCCAAAGCAGTTCCGGCAAGGGGGGGCCAATCCCCAGCATCAAAAACCCCAACTTGCCTTTTGGACTTGTCCTGCCTTGGTTTTGTTTCATTCTCATGGAACCCGAGCTGTTCTATTTCCTGTGAAAGTTTAAAAAGGCCATGGTCCGCCAAGGTGTCCCTGCCTGAACTTCAAGACGTCACCGTTGAAGTGACCCCTCAAGGTCATCACCAGAAGCAACTGTTTGATATGCTTCAGGACTTAGCTGCACATCGCCTGATGGCCACACCTGCTGTCCTACCCGGGTGATCCTTTTTCTGCTGTTTTGCAATCCATCTTGCACCCCTTTTTCAGCTATGATGGGAACCCTAAGACTTACTAGGGTTTCCTAAATCTATGCACAATACACTTATAGATGATGGCAAATCAGTTCCCGACAGATCATGCTAAGGTGACCCTCATAGTGACCATTGTCAGTGAGGCCTGGCCCAGTACAACCCCCCCTTTCAAGTAATTTGGATCCTCTGACAGTCAATTTTCAACTCTTTCTGTGTGCTTTCCACAATGTTTTCGAAGAGTCTGGGCGAGCTTCCTCTGCCACATCATCTCTTCACCGTCTTGTTCAAGGTGAGGCTACAGTCAGGAAATATAGTTTACGGTTCCGCATGCAGTCCTCTGAGTTAGCCTAGAATAACGAGGCTCTTGTGGCAGCCTTCTGGGAAGGTCTCGCTGGAAGAATCAATGATTAATTGGTAGGACGGGACCTCCAAACCTCTCTGTATGATTTTATCCATCTAGTGACTAGAATCAATATCCATTTTACTTAGACGCAACAGGAGCTCTTTCAGCAACGAGAATCCTTCCAGCCCTGCAGACTTCCACAACTTGCACCAGTCTTCCAGTGGCCTCCACTGCCACCACCTACAGTTTCTTGAGATGAGCCTATGCAAGTGGAGAGGCCCCATTTGTCTGAGGAAGAACACACTCGCAGCTGCCAGAATATCTGCTAGTACTTAGACAGCCAATGTCGCTTCCTGAAGGACTGTCCTCCTTGCCTGGAAAATTTCAGCAGCTAGACGTCATGGAAGAGGAAATCCTAGGTGAAGATTCTTCCTTTCCTTGCCTGACCATGCTGGTCTTGCTCAACTCCTCATTTGGTGTCCAGTTTCAAGTTCCTGCATTCTTGGACTCCGGTTGTGCTGGCAATTTCATCAATTCATCTGTGATCTCCAGATTTCATTTACCAGTGATTCATCTTGATAAGACTCTGATGATCTCTTCCATTAATGGAGAATTTCTATAAAGCTCCATACACTATTATACTGAACTACAGATGCTTCAGGTTGGAGCAACTCACAAGGAGAAGATCTTGTTTTAAGTGATTTCACAGTCTACTTCTGCAGTTTTCCTTGGTCTCCTAATGTTCAAGCTACATACCCCCATACTGGACTGACAATCGGGCGAGGTCACTAGGAACAACAGTGTCACTCCGGTGTATTATATCACTCTGTCTGGTAGGATCCACTCCTCCACCGATGCTGCCGACTATCCTAAAGGGCCTTCTATCGGCTTATTAAGAATTTGCAGATGTCTTCAGTGAGAAAGAAGCAGAGAACCTTCTGCCACATTGGGCCTATGACTGTCCGATAGACCTCATGCCTGGCATGACACACGCTTGCATTACAGTATACCCTCTGTAAGTGCCTGAAATACAGACCAATATTGTGGAGAATATACAGCACACAGGTTAGATAACTGTTACAAAAATGCTTAATCCACAAGTCATCCTCTCCAGCCGTTGCTGTGTTTTCCTTCAAGGAGAAAAAGGGTGGTTTGCTTCACTCCTGCAATGATTATTGGGTTGTAAACAAGACTACCATCATCAGTATCTGTTACCACTCATGTCCAACCTTTTTACATGGAGCCAGGTTCTTCTCCAATATAATTTAATTTGTATCCAAGAAGATGACGAATTGTTGGCCTAGACTCCAAGCCTCAACACATCGCTCCTCCAGAATGCCTGATTACTGCAGCTCCTGTTGACCTCCAACAGGTTCATTCAGGGAAAACTTTAGGTCAAAGAATTTGTTCTCACTTTCTCCACCTGTGCACATCATAAGTCTTTTCATCTCAGAAGACTCCTTTTTCCCTTGCCTATACCTGAAAAACCCTGGACTATATTACAATGGATTTTTAAACAGAATTACCACCTTCATCAAACCATTTTGGTGGCTACTGATTGTTTCTCCAAGATGTCTTCTCTTTGTGCCACTTCCAGGTCTTCCTAAAGCTCCACAACTCACCTCCCATTTCTTTCAGCACATATTATGCCTACAAGGACTTCTTTTCCATATGGTGTCTGATTGAGGGGTTCCATTTGTTTCCAAGTATTGGTGTGCACCCTGTTCTGGTCTCCAAGTCAAGTTGGACTTTTTCCTGGCTTACCACCCTCAAAGAAATTGGTGGATTGAGTTCTCGGAAATTATCTGCATCATTTTGCTTCATCTTGTCAAAATTATTCGGCTGACTTACTTCCTTGAGCTGAATTTTCTTAAAACCATCTTGATTCTAATTCTGCAGGAACTTTCCCTTTCTTTATTGTTTATGGTCAACATACCCTCCCTTTCTATCTTTATGTAAAAATGCTCTTTACTCAAGATGAAGATGCGACGTGCATGCAATTAAGATGAACAGCGGGGCAGGGACAGCTGTGTGCTCCCTGACCCTGCCGTACACAGCTCTGCAGGCACCTGCTGAGCGTCCTGTCCTAGGTCCCAAGCCTAAAGCAGCAAGCTTGAGGCCGGGAGCAGACAGAGACGCCGAGTTAGAGTGGAAAGGTAAGTACTTATCAACTAGGGTCCTTTGCAATGCCAAGGGGGCCCTAAACTACAGAGGGGGCCCTACACTGCCGAAGGGGCTCTAAACTACAGAGGGGGCCCTGCATTGTCGAGGGGGCCCTAAACTACTGAAGGGACCCTAAACTACAGAGGGGGCCTTACACTGCTGTGTGGGCCCTAAACTGCCGAGGAGGTCCTAAAATAGTACAGAGGGGGCCATAAACTAGTACAGGGGGGCCTAAGCTATTAGGGGTGGCCCTGAGCTACAAGGGAGGCCCCTTTAAACTCAGGGTGGCCCCTTTGAACTTTTCCTTCCCGGGGGCCCTAAGCTACCCCCGCAGGGGGCCCCTTAACTGCCTACAAAGGGCCCTAAACTACTTACAGGGGCCTCAAAACCCTGTACAAAAGGTCTTTAAAAATTAAAAGAGGGGGCCCCTTTCCCATAAGGGGACCCTTTTTTAAAATTTCAGGGGGCCTTTAAAACTACAAATGGGGGGCCCCAAACAAACCTAAACTTTCCCCACAAAGGGGGTCCCTTTTTAAACACCCAGCACCCCCCCGGGGGCCCCCCAACCCTTAAAACCCACTTACTGAATGGGGGGGCCCGCATAATTTCCAAAAATAGGTAATTTTTTAAACCCTTTGGGGCCACTATAAATTGGAGGTTTGGAATCCCCTTTGGGGGGGCCCAAATTCCCCCGAAAATTTGGGAAAAAGATAAAAAAAGTGAGGGGTCCGGTGTTTTGTTTTTAAATTTTTTCAGGGGGTGTAAACCCCGATTTGGTTTAGAACATTATGGTGGTGTTTTGTTGTATATGGTTTGGGTTTTGGTGGGTTTCCCGGGAAAACTCCTGCTAAGCTTGGGGAAATTGTTTCGTGTTTTGCCCTTAATTTGCCCAAACATCAAGAGGTGGGTCGGGGCCCTGGGTTTTCCATCTTTGTTTTCCTGTTTCCATTTTTCAAACATTTTTTAAACTTCCCTCAAGCCGTTCTCATTGCTTAAGGAAAATTTTTTAAGCCCTGCTTTGGCAAATTGTTAAACCTGGAACTTTTCATTCCCCTTAATTTCCCCCCCTTTTGGGGTTTCCCTGCAAAATTCTTTATTACCTACGTGTCCCTTTTCTGTGCTCCTCCTGACTTTTTCCTTGGATCCATCCACATCCTGCCGCCCCCCATGTTCCCGGGCTGCATTGGTCTTCGCTTGTTTAAGCCGTCCAGCCCTTGGATTTCCCAAAACTTTATCCACTAGTACGTTTACAAAACTCAAGCCTCAAAATGGAATCCGCGGGGGTGGAAGTCCCGGAAAATTTGCATCCCAAACCCGCTTCAAATGCTTTTTGGCCAAAAATGCCACTGGGATTCAAGCCTTTAAATCAAATTTTGGGTGCTTATGAAGGCCCAAAATTGGGCCCTAAAATCCAAAATGTACGACAAGCTTCGGGGCAGGACCTTTTCGGCCGGGAAAGGGGCAAAAGCATTAAACCGACCCCGGGAAGGCCATCCCCCGGGAGTCCAAAAACCTTTTGGGGCCCCCCACTTCCCGGTTTCCGTATTTAGCCCAAAATTTTCCAACCCCTTCAATTCGGCGGAAAACCGGCGAAAAATTTCCGGGGGTTTTCCCAAAACAATGTAGGCTTTACTTTTACGCAAACCCTGCGCAAATTTTTTCCCACCGAAAGATCGAAGGGCCGTTTTATCATTATGTGCTGACCCAAAACCATTGCATGGGGTTTTGCCCTTTAATTGAAACTCAAGACCCCCCTGAATCCCCCTGGGAAAAGTTTGACGCCATTTTATCCCAAAGTTTTGACGACCCCAAACGCGGGGGCCTTTCTTGTGAAGCTGCAATACTATCCCTATTCCCAAAAGGGAAAAAGCCCATTGCTGAATTTTGCCATGGAGTTTTAAGGGGGGTGGGCGTCCCACACCAAAAGGAATACGGCCCGCGAAATTGTCTTTTTTTTGGAAAAGGGGGGGGGCTATAGTGCGTAAAATGATAACCCCTTCCCCCTGGGAAGGCCCCTTTTGGTTTGGATCCTTTTATTAATCCCCTTTCATCCGAATCGATTTTCCCGACTGTCTGAACGACGAAAAAGGAGAGGTGGGGTACTCCAAAATTTTGATTTCCCAAAAACAGTCCCCCCCGGGGCCCGTCAGCTTTTCCCCAAGGGGGACCCCCAAAGGGGAAAAACCACAGAGAGTCAGGAAATTTAGCCTTTTGCCAAATCGTTTTCCCTAAAAAGCGTGAGGGCCCGGGAAAAAAGGGAAAAAAACCCCCCGGGAAGGTCTATGCTTTGTATTGTGGGGAAAGTCTGACCAATTCCTTAACAAATGCCCTAGCCCCCACGGAATTGGTGGCAGTCCCAAATTCAATGGATCCCTTTCCCCCGAAAGAAGAACCATTGGGTTCAGAGAAACCCAAGGGTTTTTAAAAAGGGCCCCCTTTCCTTCCCTCTCATCAGTGGACCTCCCCTAATTTAAGGAAAAGAGGGAAAAAAGGAAACTCATTGCTTCCTTCCCTCAAGTTCCTGGTTAACCTCTCAAAGGGGGAAACCTACCCCAGCTATTAACTCGGGGGGGAGGGCAATTTCATGACCTGTCCTTTTAGAACATGGGGTTTTAAAAACCAAAGAAACCTCACCCGTGGTAATGGGAAAAATTTTTAAATAAACTCCACTGAAAATCCGGGCCAAATGGGAAAAAAAGAACCCCCAAACCACTCAATCATTTTAAATCCCTTTATCGTGAATCCTTTTTTTCCTACTTTATTTTCCCCCACAATTTTTCCCGTCAACCTAGGGCCCCCGTGGCTGCAAGCACAGAACCCCCGTTATCAACTGGGAAAAACCAAAAGGGGAAAAAGCTTTCCCGGGGGGGAAGTCCTTTTCCCCCAGCTCACTCTGAAAAAAGCCCCCAAGATCCAGCTCAAGGGCAACAAAATTTTTAGAGCTTTCCCCCGGGAAAACAGGGAATTTCAAAAACGTCCGGGCAGGGAAAAAAAAAATTAAACCGCTCCCCCACAACCCACCCATTTATTGCCCTTTGACTTTCTCCCAAAGGGGAAAACCCATAACCCCCGGAAACAAAAAACCCTTTGCAGAACCCAGAATTTTTAAAACCCCCAAAAGGGTTACATAAAGAAAATTGGCCTAAGGGGGGTTTAAACCCCCAAATTTTTCCCCACCCCGGTGGGGTTCCCCTATTCTTTGTTAAAAAAAAAAACGGGTTTCCTTTTAAAAACCCCTTTTTGTTAGTACAGAGAACTTTAATAAGATTACCATCAAAAACCGTTATCCTCTAACCCGATCCCTGACTCCTGGGGAAGAGGTTTCGCATGCCAAGATTTTTTTCCAAATTAGATCTTTGGGGGCGCCTAAAAACTTGGGCCGTTCAGATCTGGAGATGGAAGGGAAGACGGGTTTTAGTTCCCCTTAAAGGGCCTTTGGGAAATTTTGGGTTATGCCTTTTTGGGCCCTTTTTAATGCCCCTGCCCCCTTTTTAAAATCTCGTAAGACATTTTTAGAGACCTTTTTGGACCAGTTCCCTTGTCATCATCTGGACATTTTCCCGATTTTTTTTCCAACTCAATGGATTTTTTTGGGGGAAAAACCAAGGACATTCAAGCTTGTTCTGGAGAGGCTAAAAGGGAAAACCAAACCCACTTTTAAAATTTAAAAATGTGAAAATTTTATCAACCAAATTTCCCAATTTCCCTTTGGGTTTTATTTAAAATTTTACCCCCAAAGGTCTACAGATGGCCCCTAGTAAATAAAGCAATAATAACTGGCCTACTCCCAAAAAAACAAAAAAAATGTCCAAAACTTTTATAGGTTTTTCCAATTCTATAGGGCGCTTCATCAAAATTTCCGGAAATAATTTCTCCCCAAACCAGTTTAAATTAAAAGAAAAACCTTTTTTTTGGGTTCCCCCTCAAGCACAAGAATTTTCCCTTCCCCTCTTCTAAAGTGCAAGGTTTACTACAAACCCCTGTTTAGTTCCCTTCCGCCCAGAAAATTGCCTTCATTGTGGAAATGGATGGTTCCAATGTGCTTAGGGGGTATTCTGTCTCGGGGAACGGGGGGACAAAAGTTTACTACTCCTTTTGCATTTTTTTTCCCGACGTTTATCACCCGCCTGAGGAAGAAATTTGATGTTGGGGAAAAAAGAACTGTTAGCTATTTTTGCAGCCTTTAAGGAATGGGACATCATTTTCAAGGGAAACCCCCACACAAATAATTGTTTTTTACTGATCACCCTAATTGGGGAAATTTGTTAGGAAACGGCCCAAAAAGTCTATCTCCTCGCCAAGCCCGTTGGAGTATCTTTCTTTAAACAATTCAAAAATTTTTAATCTGTACACCAGGGTCCCCCAAAGGCAAGGGGGATTTCTCTTTCAAAAAAATGTTCTCCAAGGGGTTCCCTCCCATAGTTCCCCCCTAAACCCTTGTTCCGATTCTAATTTTGGTGGGGGTAATCCATAATTTAAAACTTGCTTAAAAAGATAAGAGAGGCCATACCCCCGACTCCCTAAATGTCCCCAAACCCCTGTGATGTTTCAATTTGGGTACTTAAAAACAAATGTGGACCCCTAAGCACAGCTCTATAAACCCCAAACCCGTGAGACTGAAGATTCTTTAGGCTAGCCCATGATTCCAAATTGCCCTTTACCAAAAAAGGGGTGCAAAAGACGCAAGAAATTTTTTTCCCCTTCTTCTGGGGGGCCCAAATTTCCACAGGATGTGAAAGAGAAAGTAAATCCCTTTTGGGCATCTGTCCCAAATGCCCAAAACCCCCTTCTTCACCCCCGGGGGGGGCTACTGCACCTTTGCCCGGTTTCCCCTCTCGCCCCTGGGGGGTTGATTTCCCAAAGGACTTCCCTGTGGTTTTTACCAACCCCCTAAGGGGAAGAATAACCAAATTCTCCAGGTAGTTTAAAAAACCCCCACCAAGGCTGCACTTTTCATTCCCCTGGAACTGGGGGGTAAACCCTTCTTTCTAAAGAACATTTCGGATTCAAAACTTCAAATGTGTTTCCCCCTTCATGGAGTCCCTGATGAGGGTTTTCTTTTGGGCGGGGTGCAATTTTCATTTAAAAATTTTTTGGGGGAGTTTTTGCCCCCAAAGGGGACTGGGGAAACGATATAATCTATCCCAAACCCCCTTTTCCCCGCCCACAATCTAATGGACAACTGAATAACCCCAAATCAGACCCCGGAAAAATTTCCTGCGGATTTCTATATTTTTTCAACCCACAAAAGGGCTGGTTGATTTTCCCCGTCCTTTTGGGTGAAATTTTTGTACAACAAATTCCCCCCCCACCCCCCCCCCCCGCCAAAATTGCTCCCCCCCCCCCCACAAAACCCCCACCCCCCCCCTCTTGTTTTCAAATTTTGGGATACCATCCAAAATAAATTCCCCTTTCCCCAAAATTTCCCTCTGTTCCACCCTATTCCAGCTGTGCGGAAAGGATTTTCTGCCCTTTCCCCGCCCAAAAAAACAAATACTAAAGGAAAAACCCAAAAGGGGGCTCAAGGGAAAAATTACAAGAAGATGGGGAGATAAAGGGTACCCCGGGACCCAACCCTTTTAAGGGGGGGGGATTTTAAAGGGATGGCCTTTTCTACCAGAAATTTTTAAACTTAAGTTCCCTTTACCAAAAATTGGGGAAAAGAAGTTTGTTTGGGGCCCTATTTGGATTATTTAAGATAATCAGTCCCCTTGCTGTTCGGGCTCAAACTCCCATCATCTATGAAGATCCCCTCCTGTTTTTTCCCCTGTGTCTCAAATAAAGCCTGCTGGGGCCCAATCCCTTTCCGGGACGTGTTTCTCCCCCTCCTGATCATGGAGATTGATGGGCAAGAAAAGGTTTTTTGTTTGGGGCAAATTCGAGACTCAAGAATTTTTCAGAAACCCGCTACAATACCTAATTTTAAAATGGTTAAAAAAAGGGTTTTGGGGCCCAAAAAAAAATTGTGGGGAAACCCGTGAGTAACATCAAAGCTCCTAGGGCCCGATAAAACAATTTCATCGAGACAAACCGGGGAGGGCCCCGTCAGGGGACCGGGCCCGAGGCCCCGTTGAGGTGGGAGTAAAGGAAAAAATCTCCTGCCCATATTTTGGGAAATTGTTTTCTGTGTTTGCCCTTTAAATTTGCCCTCAGTCAAGATGGGGGATCGTGGGCTCAGCTTTGGGTTTCCATTTGTTTTCCCGTTTCCTTTTTTTAACATATTTTAAACCCTCAAGCCTGTTGCTCATTGCTTTAGTAATTGTGGGTTTTAAACTCCTGTTTTGCTGTCCTCTAGCCCGGAACTTGCATTCCCCTTGGGTTCCCCTCCCCCCAAAAAACCTTTTTTGATTTTTACCCCGCAAACTTCTTTTATACCTTCCCTGTCATTCTTTTTGTTCCTCCTGGGCTTTGCCCCAGGGTCCAGTCTACACTCTGGGTTTCCTCCCCGTTCCATCTGCATTGGTTTTTTCGCTTGTGTTCAAGGGCCCGTCCTAGCCATTGGGGTTCCCCGCTGTATCCACTATATCGTTTACGTGGTATTATTTTGGGCTTTGTTTATTCTTAATTTTGGGCAATATTTGGGCTGGGTAATTTTTTTTTGGTCAAATAACAAAATTTTTTTTGTTGACAGCGGGGGGATCATTGGGGGGAGGAAATTTTGCTGGCCCTTTTTTAAAGTATTTACCACAAAAAAAACAAAAAAAAGGGGTGTTGTAAAAATCCCAGCAAACTAAATCCAAAACAATGGCGCAATTGCATTTTTTTTTCTTCTGACCCAAGAAACAATTTTCTCTTTACCTTGTAGGGTTTTTGGGTTGAGGGACAGTGGGATGGCGGGCAGTGGGGGGAGGGGTTCATCTGGGGGGCAGAGCTTGGAGCGCAGAGTGATGGTTGTGGGTGGAGCTGGGACACTGAGCGATGGGTGGGGCAGCAGAGGGGGACCCAGACTCTCCAAATGTTTGGGGCCCCAGAATTTCTGATGGCGGCCCTTCTGATGTTGACCTTTATATATTTAAACAAATTTATTATGTTCCCCCAAAGCCATCATTTCTCTAAACTAGATAACCACAATCTTGCTAATATTTTCTAGGCATTGTAGTCCACCCAGCCCTGTTATTATTTTTGTCTTTGAACCTGTTCAAGCTCAAGATGTTTTTTTAAGATCGCCCATTTATTATAAATTCATTTATTTTTAATTACCTTGTCCCAGTCAATGTGGTCTAGGGCCTCTCTAAGCAGATTAAAATTAGCCTACCTGAAATTCAATGTTTTTGTGGCTGCTCGACAAAATATTCTATTGAAGGATAAATAGAAATTTGTTATATTGTGGTCACTATCTTTAATTATTGACAAAAACCTGTTTCCTTTATGAGAGCCACTGGTTTCAGTTTCCCAATTTATGCCTGAGAAGTTGAAGTTGCCCATAATAACAACTCATTATGATTAGCTGCCTCATCTATTTGTTTGAGGAGTACATCTTCCACGGGTTCTGTTATATTTTGGGGCCTATAGCAGACCCCTTATAGAATTTTATTATTGTAACTACCCCCATGTATATTTATCTATAATGATTCCACATGTTCATTTCCCATATCTATATTTTTCCATAGTGTTGGCTTTAGACAGGATTTTACATAAAGACATATACCTCCCTCCTTTTGGTTTTTACGATCTCTTCTAAATAGACTGTAACCTTGGAAGTTAACCACCCAGTCATAGGTCTCATCCAGCCATGTCTCAGTTATCCCCCACTATGTAATATTTTTCTTCAGCAATAAATAATTTCAGTTCATTTTTTTTGTTGGTGGGACTCCTGGCATTGGTTAACATGCAATTTAGAGGTTTTTTGGTTTTCGTTATTTTAACCCTGTCCTTATTAACTATTACTACAATCCCTCCCTCCACTCCATCCCCTGATTTATGACAGCTCTCTATCTTCACTATCCCAGCTCTCTGTCTTCACTATCTTGCACGCTATATATGTATAATTGTCCTCCCTCCTCCCCCCAGTCCCTAGTTTAAATACTCCTCCAACTTCCTGGCCATTTTGTCCCCCAGTACAGCTGCATGTTCCCCATTTACGTGCAGCCTGTTCCTAGCATAGAGTCTGTAGTCAAGATAGAAGTCACCTATTTTTGAGCCATTTATTCACCTCCCTAACCTCCCGCTGCCTCTCTGGTGTTACCCATGGTACGGGTAATATTTCTGAAAATACTACTTTGGGGGTCCTTGCCTTGAGCTTTTTTCCTAACTCCCTGAAATCTTTTTTAAGGACACTCCACCTACTGTACCTCTAATTTTGTCATTTGTGCCAATGTACACCATGATAGCTGGATTCTCACCAGCCCCACTCAGTAACCTGTCAACCCAATCTGCGATATGTCAAACACAGACCCAAGGTAAACAACATACTGTTCGATGTTTCTGGTCATTGTGACAAATTGCTCTGCCAATTCCCCTAAGAATCCCCAACTACAAGCACCAGTCTAGCCTGCCATGAGCTCCTATTCCCCACCTTACTGAAACAGACAAGGGTAGTGTCTTGTTGCAGCACTGCTATTTTTAACTGACATCCCCTTCATCTGCCAATCTTGCAAATTTCTTGGGGTGTGCCAGATCAGGACTAGCCTTCCTGACACTTTTCCCTATACACTTCTTTCTGACTGCTTGCCTGCCTGGAACTTATTGCCTGGCCTCTGAGTACGCCGAAGTCTACTCCTTCAGTACTGTACTGCAATGCAGCTGTCACCATGAATGGCCACGCCAGGGGTAGCAAACTGTGAGACTCCCATAACAAAGCCCGACCTGCCTTGCAGCAAGCGTGGGTGAAGAACTGGCGATCTTCTTAGTTTTTGCTTCCTGGTGGAGTTTTGTGTCATCTCTTGTGGTGGTCTAGAGGCTCCACTACTCTTCCTGTGACAATGGAATTTAACATGAGGAGAAGAGCACTGAAAAATTAGCTTTCACCCAAACCACCAAAGCATCCACTATGAAAGGTTTCTGGGAACCTGGTTGAATTAGATCTTGTATGGATGCAAAACAAATATTATGCATCAACACATGTCACCAAACTCCCATAGCTTTACTCCTCCTTCAGTTCTCTGCAGCCAATTATATAGAGGGACACATGCTGGATCTTGTTTTCACCCACCTCTAAACCCATTCCAATATTTCAAACAGTACTCTTCCTATATCATAACATAATCTGCTTTCTTTCTCTCTCCTTTTCCTGTCAACTGTACCTCTAGTTCAGAAACTAACACACCCTTGAAGAAACCAGTCTTGCTACTCAAACTCTCTCTACTTCTCTTCTACCTCTTTCTACCATATCCACTTTCATGAAACTGACAAAGCCACATTTTACAGCAACACAATAACCTTTGATTGACTTATTACCCCCCTCATGAATGACAGAACTCACCAAATCAATAGGCAATTCTGGCACACTCAAACAACAAAACAATGAGGTGAGTTAGCAGAGCGGTGTTGGAAGGAAACACACTCTGGAGAATAAATACTTTCACATATACAGACAAACACTACTTAAACTTGACTTGTCCTTTTTATCCACCTATCACCTGATTTCTCTACTACCATTTGCCTCAAAACTCCCTGAACAACATGTATATCTTGAACTGTGCTCCCATCTTAAATCTAACTTGCGTCTTGATTTTTTTGTAGTCTGGTTTCCAACCCCATCACTCTACCAAAACAGCTCAAGCTAAAATTAACAACGACGTAATAACTGTAAAAGCCTCATGCCACTACTCTGTGCTCTTCCTTCTAGATCTGTCCTCTGTTTTCAACATGGTTGACCACTCCTTGCGCTTATAAATTCTCTCTTTGTTTGACATCATAGACTTGGCTCTTTCTTGAATCTCCTCATATTCACTGAACAAATATGTAGGGCGACATGTCAGAAATGTGGCGCTTCCACGCCATTTTTAAGGCGCATTAAATGAGTGTATAATGCACCTGAATAAATAAACCTGTCAAAAATCTGGCCGGTGTTATGCCTTGTATAGCATATTTAATGTGCCTAATTTAGGCGTATACCCCCAAAACAAGGTGCATATCATTGCCAGCATATGTGATGCGCCTACTTTAGGCTAATTCAAAAGTGTAAAATCCTAGTTCTGGTGTACAACATTTCATTTATATAGAGAATATGACGTTAACAGTTTTTTGGTGCAAAATACACCAAAAAAATGGTGCAGTCCTAATGGGACATGTCGCCCGTAGAGTTTCTCACCCTCACTTCCTTTTCTCTCTATCTCTCTGTTGGGGTTCTTTCAGGGGCCCATTTTGGGGGGTTTTTCTATTTCTTCAAATCTCTATACCCCGGGCCCTTGGGTAAATTTGCATAGCATTACATTACACTTGTATACTGATGACATTTGAATCTACATCTATTGCTCAAATGTTAACTCTCCTTTTCAGGATTCCAGAATGTCTATCATCCAAATCCTCCTTATTCTCCTCCAGCTTTCTCAAACTCAATATAGAGAAAATAGAGTTAATCATTTTTCGCCCAGCCCAATCAGCCTCTGAATTAGATCTATCTATCATGGTCAATGGCTCCACGCTTCCCCCCCCCCCCCCCTTTCCCCCCCCACCCCTAATACCTCAGGATAACATTTGCTCGGGGAACCTGTTTTTTCAAACCACACTTTCCAAGCCCTGACCACATCCTGCCACCCACCAAAAAATTTTTTTCCCAATTGCCCCAAATTTTTTTTTTTTTTGGATTTTAAAAAAAACAATATTTAGGGGCATTTATCATCTCCTATCTATACTACTGCAATATCCCTCTCTGTGGTCTCCTATCTACAGTTATCGTTCCCCTTAAATACATCCTTAACCCCAAAGGGTTTAGCTGTCCCCCCTCTCTCCTCACAAACTCTTTTTTGACTCTCCCCCCCTTGCCAGTCCCTTCACTGGCTCGCCATTGTCCAAAAAAATTTAAATTTAAAGGGTTTTTTTTTAAGACATATAAGACCTTTCAATCTTATACATCTCTGTTTTAATCTCCTCATGCAAATTCTACTCCTCACATTACATTCTTTTCTGCTCTCATCTTATCAGCATCTCAAACAACCATCTTCAAGATTTCTTCAAGATTGTCCCCTGATTTCTCTGCATCCCCCATACTCTGAAACTCACTACCTCAGCAGATCAGACTCTTTGCCATTAATAGTCATTTCAAAAGCAACCTGAAAACCCATCTCTTCAGGATAGCCTACAGTTTACAATAACCCTGCTGCCACCACACCATAATACAAACATCTCTGCCCCTCACCTTCTGTCTACGTCCTTCACTATTGTAGATTGTAAGTTCTCGAGGGCAGAGTCTTTCCCCTGGGGAAATCAGGTAGTTATTTTTTAGGTTATTTTTTGTATTTAAGCCTTATATATTATTTTTACATATTGGGCTTTGAAATGCTTTTTGTTTCTGATCTCTAAACAAAAGTCATTAAAAAAAGCTTTAAAAAAAAAAAAAAAAAAATTGATTTTTAAAATTCTGAGCCATGGCTTCATGTTACGGTATCTTTTAACGAAAATTTGAAATGGGGTGAAAAACAATTGAAACATACCTTTTTAATAATAGCAAAAAAAACTTTTCATGTATACATAAAACTGTCAGACAACAATACCCAATTGGAAAAAGGAGGGGGTAAAAAAACTAACCCTAGAAAACCCTACAATGACCCAGGAAAAAATTTCAAAGGGGGGCAGTCCCGTTGGGCGGCCCCGTCTCGAAACCCCACCCTATATACCCCCTAAACAAAACTAATTCTATAATAAATCCTAAAGGGGATACCTACTAAACACTAAATAAAAAATATATAAGTCCCATTAATGATAAATAAAATCAATTTGCCTTAATTTAAATTTGGGGTTTTTACAATTATAATTTTCCACTGAGAACTATGTGTTTTTTCACGGATGAAAAATTTTAAAACCTTTAAAAAAAACAGAATTTTCTGTTTAATTTTAGTAATTTCCTACATGAAATTACAGTGGGGATAAATTAAAAGGAGTTCTCTCCCTACAAAGATTAGCTTACAACATGTAGGGACAGGTAATTAAAGACAATACATTAGTCTTTTGATTTTTTAAACCTTTTGGGCATGGAAAAAAAATATTTTAAACTCTTTTATGCACACGGGTTTTTTTTTGGTTTTCATATACAGTATATCTTTGCTTCCAAAATTAACCGAGAAAAAAGGGAGTGATATTTTCCCCCCCCCCCCCAAAAAAAATTTGACAGAGCTTTACTTTGTGGGAAAATTATTTTCATTCCCTAAGATTAGATTTTTTTTCAGGGTAAAAATTGTTTTTTTATTCCCCCAAAGCGCTTGTAGCTTTGCTTACAGAAGGTTATATCTTCTGCAAATTTAAATACCTTGTTTAAAGGTTTTCAGCTAGTTATAAAGGGGAGGTAAATAAAGCTAAATTTCTGCCCAAAGAACCACCCACAGCATGGCAAAACAGAGTGGATGAAAAGCTGCTTGTGATTTATTGAAACAGCATGGTGAGCAAACCCCCCAAGGTTTATCTAAGAACACCAGTGAGATCCTAGAAGTTGATTAAAATGATCAAGGAAAAGAGGAAAAGGGCCTTGATTTTTAATAGCTATTTTATTTTGCTCACAGAACTCAATACATGGCCTGTCATTGGCAAGGGCCCACATACATCATGCACTTTAATATGAGTAGGTTAAAATAAATCAGCTTTATTATACTTCATATAAAACAAATGTACGGCCAAAGGGTAAAGAAGTACTGTCACTGACTAGATGTATGTATGTGGGCCCTTGCCGGGGACGGCATCCAGCACAGCTGCTACTGTGATTATGTGAACCGCCTAGCTAGCGGAGAATCCTAGAGAAGGCATACGAGCATGAGCAATCTCAAAAGAACAGCTGAACGTCAGGAGGTGAGCCACATACTGTGTTGTTTTTGCTTTGGTCTGTCATTGGCTAGCTGAGATAAGAGTCACAGACAGCCCACTAGCACTTGGGTTCCTAGCCTAGAAAAATACTGTATACTACTGTATAGTTTACTAAGGGGCGTAACTAGAGAAGCATGGGCCCCATAGCAGACTTTTGGATGGAGCCCCCCCGACCATGAACATTTACTGGGACCTCTTAAGTCATTCAGTTACTAGATAATACAGATCACCATCATACTGCTACCAAAAAAATCCCACTATATCAAGACCAACATTACCAATAACGCTACTACATCTGGACCTGATAATACTACCAGAACACGTGCATATATTACCGCCACATAGTGACTGAATAATACTATACTATTACTGAATAAAGAGCAGTATACAAAGACCAAAATTACCACCATATACCGACCATATGTTGGTATATAACATTGTACACAGGTGCCCTATAGACTGTATATTACCACCATACAGTGACCATATAGTTGTAGACACGTGTACACAGACTCTGCTGATATGAGTGATTAAAGTGCAGTTACATCTTGTGACTCACAGGTGACATTTCTCTGGCAAATCGTTGACTTACCCTTTTGTTCTCCATCCGGTCCAGACTGCAATGATGACTTCTCCCAGCCACCACTCATCTCTGCAGATTTGGACACAAATGTCTTAGAATCCTCACTTTTTTAGCACCTCACTCCTTGCCACCCACCTCTGTACAAAAATCCAAGAGGTGGCAGAGGGATATAGGCCATAACTAGGTACGTGAAGGGAAAATGGAATAACTAGAAGGGAGTAACAGAGGATTCACCCCCCTGGAGATTGTGTTACAGCTATGGCCTGTACCCCTCAGAATTATATTACCAGATAGTTAGAGCCAATTAGATAGGGTAACGTGTAATCCCATGCCATTTACCGAAGGAGAGATGTTTAATCAAATGCCATCATCTGAGCAGGTAAAGTTTAATCACTTTGCTGTTTATGATCCGGATAATTTATGATCCCATACGAAAAATTGAACATTTAGTTTACAACCCCCAAACTTTTTGAGGGAAAGGGGAAAAAACGGGGGGGGAAAAACTTAAAATTTTCCTATTCACAAATCCCAGAAGTCTTGCAAAAAAAGGGGGGAATTGAGACGCTAGCTGTAAAGGGCTGTTTAAATTGGGGGTGGGTTTAATTTTAAAACATGGCGGGCCCTCCTCGCATGTTTGGGGTTTTTCAACCTTAAAGGTTTTTAACCGTTTAGGGAGGAAAAGAGGAACGGGGAGGGGAGGAGGAGTGTGTCTGTATTTTAAGGAGTGATAGAAGGAAAATTTGGAAAGGGGGTAAAAAGAGGGCGGAGGGGGCTAATGAGTGGAAACTTTGGGGGTGGAAAAAAAGGGGGGGGTTTAATGCAGAAAATATTTTTTTTGGTTTGAAATTAATAAAAATCCCCAAAACACCACTGAGGAGTAAAAAAGAACAGGGGGGCATAATAAAATGGGGGGGGGCGCAAAGGCGGGTTTCATTGGTAATAATGGGTGATTTTAAAATTACCCAGGCATTAAATTTGGGGTTTCACATTTTCTCCCTCAACTAAAAAGGGGGAAGGAAGTCCTAAATCGGGTTAGAGGAAAATTTTTAAAGGGGGGCAGTTTGTGGAGAAAAAACCTACTAGAAGTGTTTGCTTTTTTTGGATCTGGTATTTTCTAACAAAGCAAACTTGTTGGAGGGTCATGGTTTTCCTGAAAATTTTGGTAACAGTGCCCCAACAATATAATTTCTTTTTTAGCAAAAAAACTGAAAAAAGAAAACAGAGCGGGGGGGAAAAAAACATTTTAATTTTAAAAGGGCCAAATTTTCCTTATTGAGGGACATAATAAAGGACCTAGACGGGGAGCAGCAAATTAGCAAATATAAATTTAGAACCCCAAAGGGAAGGAAAGGGTTTTAAAAATATACTTTGGGGAAAATTTATTGCAAAATTTTATTTTTAAATGGGGTAAACAAGAAAGGGGTGACTAAAAAAAAACCCAAACCCTTTCCTTTTGCCTTCGGTTAAAAGGGCAATAAACAATAAAAAAGGGCTTTTAAAAAAATTTTAAGTCAGAGGGCTTCGGCATTAGCCTTTCGAAAAAAATTTCAGAGGGGCTTAAAAAAAATCTGTAAAAAAGTGTAAAAGGGAGCTAAAAATTCAAAAAGAAAGGCCCGGGGGCCAAGGACAGCAAAACTAACCCCCAAAACCCTTTTTTAAGCATTTAAAAGCCAAAAAACCAAAGTCAGAGCAAAGTAGGACCCCCTTAAAAAAACCTTTTTGATGGGGGGGCTGGTCACTGGGGGTCAAGAAAAGACCGAGGTACTAAAAAAGGTTCTTTAGTCAGTATATACTAACAAGAGAAAGTAGTTGATGTGGGGGGGCCCAAATGGGAGATGTAGGGGGGTGCCAGTATGTTAATAAACAATTTCTATAATTTAAAATTTGGGTAGTGTAGAAAAAAATCAAAGCCCCAAATTTAAATTAAAATGAATATGGGAAAAAGGTCCAGGGCCCGTTTTTATACACCCAAAAGTTCTTAAAGATTATCTCGGTTATCTCTGTGCCCCTGTAAAAACATAAATTTTGAGTTCCAAGGTGACTTTTTATAGTACCAGGAAAACTGGCGCAAGGCAAATGTTAGTTTTCCCCTCTTTGAAAAAGGGTTTCCCAAATCTTGGGCCCCGGGAATTTTAATCAGTAATTTTAAAAAAATCTGGTTTGTGGGGAAAAAAAATTTGAGGGGCCCCAAAGGGGTCCCCATATAAAAAGGAGTTTTTGACAAATACAATTTTTAGTTGGAAAATTTCCAGGGGTTTGGTTTAAAAAAGGGCGAAGTTTTCAAGGGCCCAATTCTGATCTGTTTTTTTTTTGAAGAGGGGGATGGAAAATCTGGATTTGTGGAGCAGCTGTGGTATTTTGTTTTTTTGATTTGCAAAGGGGATTTGACACTGTCCTTTCATAACCCCCTTTGGGTTTGGTAAAAAAGAATCCATTGGGTTTTGAGAAAACCGTGTGTAATTGGATTTAAAAAAAAATGGGGGTTGGATCGTACCCCAGGATGGTTTGGGAAATGACTCCTACTCGAGTGGTCCCCCCGGGGTTTTGAGTGGGGTGCCGCGGGCTCAGTATTTTGGGGCCTTCTTTTTTAATGTAAATTTTTTAAGATATAGTGGGAAGGGGTTAAAAAGCACGGGTTTTTTTTATTTTTTTAGATGACACCAAGCTATACGGGTAGTGCAATCTTGGAAGATACTCATAAATTGCAAGCAGAAACCCGGACACACTGATGCTGGGGCTCCATTTTTGGGAAAAAAAGGTTCAATGTGGAAAAATGTAAGGTTTTTGCATCTTGGTTTGAAAAAATCTACAGGGTCATAAAGTCCTAGGGGAGAAAAACTTTGGGGAAAACGCTTTTTACAAAGTTGGGGGTTCTTGTAGATCATAGGGCTAAAAACAGCATCAAATGTCAATCAAGCTGCCCCTAGGGCAAAATAAGATATTTGGGGTGTATTAAAAAAGGGGATGGACTAGCGGGCAAGGGTGTAATTCTACCGCTGGGACAAACATTGGTTTCGTCCTTATTTGAAATGCTGTGGGAGTTTTTTTTGGGCCCCCTTTTTTAGAAAGATGTAATGGATAGAGAAAAGTACAAAGGGCGAGCAACCAAAATATAAGGGAAATGGAGATCTTAAATTATGGGGGAGGGTTAGTAGACTTGAAATTTTTTTTGTCTTGAGAAAAAACGGGTTCGGGGGGGGAAAGGGGAATTTATTTTTAAATATATAAATTTGGGCCCCCACAAAAAATATGGGGGAAAAATTAAAATTTTTGTGGCCCCCCCAAAAAAAGGGGGATTCCCTTTGAAATAGAGAAAAAAAAGGGTTCAATCTCCGAAAGGGGGAAAAGCGTTTTAAAACTGTAAGAACCCGTGAATCTGTTTAAAACCCGCCTGAGGAGCGGGCACAGCAGGAAATGTAGGGGAGTTTCAAGAAAGGCTTAGAAAACCTACCTGGAACTAAAGAATAAATTTAAGGCGTATTAGCAAAGTAAAGTTCCCGGGGGCCCGGGCTTGCTGGAGGGCCCCGGGGGAAGAGATATGGGGGCTCCAAATGGAGGGAATTTTTTCCCTTTCCTTGTGGGTTTTTTAGGGCATTAACCAGTGGGGAGGCTGGGCTTGAAGTCCCCTTTTTTCTCCCCCCATTTACCCCCATTTTTTTTCCCCCCCCTTGGTTTTTAATTGTTGGGCCCCGCATCTTTTTTCAACCGTACAAACTATGTAGGTTTGGGAAGCCCTAGGGAATAGGATGGTAGGCAAAAGGTAGGTGGGGAAGAAATACATAACCCCAGATGGGTAAGGGGGAGGAGTACATAGGCCTAAAATAGATAAGGGGAAAATTTTGGCCCCAGGGGAGTTTTGACCCCAGTTAGGGGAGGCCCCCCAGGAGGTAGGTAAGCTGTAGGTTTGGTCCCAGGTTGCTAAGTAGGCAGTAGGGGGGCCACCCGTTTTTGCTGTAGGGGGGCCCCCCGGTTAGCTAAGTAGGTAGGGTATAGGTAGGGCCCCCATTTGTAGGTTTAAAAAGGCTACAGGGGGGGGCCCCCAAAAAAAAACAGACGATTTAGGAGGCTATGGGGGGCCCATTCAGCAGGCAGGGGTTTTCGTAAGCTAAAATGGGGCCCCCCGATTAAAGGGAGGCAAGGGGTTTTGGATGCTATAGGGTTCCCATATAGGCATGCAAGGTTTAGGTAGACTATAGGGTCCCCCCAGAAAGGGGAAGGAAGGGGAAGGGGGTTTTGGGACTAAAATTTGGTAGCATACATCCACATAATACAAAATAAAACACAGTTTATCATACTAGGTCCCATTTCTCATATGCCTATTTTTTGGACATTTTCAGCAGTGGACAGGGTACAGAACAGGCACTTTGACTTGTCTACAACTATGCACCCCCACACATAGCTAACTACAATTTAGCAATTTTCCCTTTACTTTTTCTTGGGATTATCCTCTCCCCAATTTTTTGGTTTACTGGAAGTTTTAAAATTGTAAAAAAAATGGAAAAGAAAATTTCTGAGGATCCCGAATTTTGTTCTACAAAAAGTGGCCAGGCCTTAAAAAGATTGGCCCAAAAAACCCGAAACGGCTGGGAGCCCCAGTGGGGCCCAAAGGGCCCTTTTAAATGGTTTAAAAAAAAGACATTTCCACTCAGAGCAGACCCCACCATGTTCGAACCCGCCTTTTTTATCCAG